>JANLJB010005910.1:0-10591 GCA_026212285.1 Bursera cuneata
GATTGTTTATGTGTATATATGTTATTATATTTATATGTTTGTGTTTATGAATGTCTTATGATATTCTAGGATGTACTTTATATTTTTGTGAATTTATATGTTTATGTATTTACTGGATTTGCATTAATTTTACACAATTTTGATCGTTGACCCCGTTGACCCGTTGGCTGCCACCTAATTTTCTAGGCCCCGCCTAGGCCCCGGGCTGCCGCCCTAGGAGCGCCTAGCGCCTTTTAGAACATTGATTGTATGTAAACGATGTCTATTGTTTTTATTTGTAAGATTTTATTAACCATAGGATTAAGTGTAGATGAAGGGTAGATAGCTAGTGTGAAAAATTAAGTAAAAAAATTAAGTTCCAATAGCCTGACATTTAAATATGTTAATAAACTAAAAGTGTCTTCGAACAACAACTAATGTTTGCGGTTGACCACTAAAGACTAGCTGTGTTTGATGACACAATCGATGAAATTTGGCATCGATTAATCTACTCATTTGTGGTAATATTTTGACCATATAAGGTGGTCTTTTTATGTAGAAGCTTGAAAACTTTTTGGGGACTAAATTTCTAATGGGTAGTGAAAAAGTTTTTAGAGAATTATGAGAAACAACAAAAATTAAGGATGTAAGTTGAAAAATAATTAACTTTTTTAGTTTATATGATCTATCTACTCATTTATAATTAAAATGGCTAAAATATCCTTCCCTAATAAACCAACTTTCCTTTCTCTAACACTTCCTAATTCACATATAGTCACAAACAGTTGCCAGACTCATCGGACAATCACCAAAAAGTCTTCAAACTCGTCAGATTCACTAGAAAGTTACTTTACAGTTGAAGAATATTTGTACAAACAGTCACCAGACTTGTTAGACAGTAGCCAGAAAGTTGACAAATAATCATGGATAGTGGAATTGAAGGGTATTTTTGTTATAACAACTCCTAATAGTTAGGTGAATTAAATAAATTGGAAGGGTTAATTTTTTTTAACTCTTACCTTTAATTTTGGTTATTTCTCATAATCCCCCATAAGTTTTCAAATTCTAGAGAAGAATCTTAAACACCCATTCAAAATACTTATAGATTTTTTTCCTAATAATTGATGTATTCTTAAATCTTAAATCAATTTGTTTGAAGAGTATGTTATTGATGATAAAATATTATCATTATTTGATCAAGAAATTAGAAATTGATTATAACTTAATTTTTCACATTTATCTATAATCGTTGATCCACTCTAATCTAATGGTTAGAAAATTATTGAGTTGGTATGAAAGATAATTATCTTTTAGCATTCTTTTCACAACTATTGGATTATAGTAGATCAATGGTTGTTGATAAGTGTAAGAAATTAAATAAAAAAAGAAAGTTATAATAGCTTGACCCATTGATAAAACTTTAAAAATAATATAAAAATCTATTAATTACATACGTCAATATCAAACCATTGACATTAATTTGTTTCATCCATTTTGATATTTGTTTTATCTCTAAGGTCCTCACTACTACTACTACCAAAAAAAAAAAAAAAAGCAAAATACATACTAAGTTAATAATTTTTTTGNATTTTGATATTTGTTTTATCTCTAAGGTCCTCACTACTACTACTACCAAAAAAAAAAAAAAAAAGCAAAATACATACTAAGTTAATAATTTTTTTGAGACAACATCATAAATTACTTTTATGTTTTGGCCTAATTTAGGTTGAAATCGTGTTTACCATTTTAATCAATCAAACTCCTGAAGTTATCAACTTTTGATCAATCATTAGTTTTAACCCTAATGGAAATATGAAAGGACATATTTACCTCTATATTATCTAATTAATTTATATTATTCAAATAAAATATAATGAGATAATTTCAAAAACTTTCCTTGTATTTTGGCCAAATTTTAAGCGAAATCCAAATTTGTTATTTTAATAAACAATACCCTTAAAATTATCAATTTTTGATCAACCTTTAGTTTTAACCCTAATGAAAATATGAAAGGATGTATTTTCTCATATATTATTTAAATAAAATATAATATTCTAATTACAGTAACATAAACCCTAATTTAATCCAAAAAAATTAGAAAAAATAGAAAATCTATTCTCTTCTCCGCCATCCAAACTATTATTCCTTCAAACCCCAACCAACCAAAACACTTTCTTTCTTAAAACCCTAACCACTCTTTAAACTTGATAAATTCCAACTCAACCTCGAAATTGATGTAAAGGAAGATGCAATGTAGCCAAATCAGATATTGCTATTATGTTTGGGGGTTGATACAACAAGTTTTGTATTTGGGGAGTTGAACCTAATTCGTTTTTGTATGTTTGATATCCTTAATAACAACCCACCCGCATGGTTAAATGGACTAACAATGCGAACTTTGTCTGAGGCAAAGATTAAACATCATGAAAAAGTCTCTAATCAGGTACTTGTAGATTATTTATATGCATATTATTAAATATTTACATTCCAACACATATTTTTCAGTTCCTTATTGCTTGTTTGTTGTAATTATCATAAATAGGATAAATTTCCCATAACAGAACTAGTAGCTACACCTGAGGAGGTTCAACAACCATGGTATTCGAGACTGGTTATAATTGTTGGTGTCAATTGTGGCACACAGCTTCTTAAGGCTGCACAGGTGCCTGAGGCTACATTTTCGACATATGTTGACGTACTTGATGCTACAGTTATCCAGGATGTCAGTGATGATACAAGCCGACGTACTGACAAGGCTGTTTATGCCCCTGATGCAAGCTGACATGTTGACGAGCCCATTCATGCCCTTGATGGATAGGAAGAGGTAATTTCAAATTCTTATGATTCTATTAATTTCACATTGGATAAAATGCTAATATATTGATGCGTATTTATTCTCAAGTTCATACGGATGCTAGACTTTTTAACATTATGTTTGAACAAATCTTCCCTATGATTTTTTATTTCAACAACAAGTTTGATATGTTGAACTAGAGCTTGATGTTTTGAATTGTGATGCCAACAGCAAGTTCGATATGCTGAACCAGAGGCTTGATGTGGTCAGCTCAAATATTATATCAATATGGGAGACAGTTGACATCTTTTCGAAGCACATGGCCTCCGCCAAACCAATACCAATAGGCCTTAAAGAGCTATTTGTCAATGCCAAATAGTAAGTGTCTCTATCTTACTTTTGCTAACAGCTCTTACATGCGTTTACTTGATGTATGAAGGTTACATGATCATGGTACTGTCATTGCAGGAGATAACTGGAAAGCGTGGGCATTGGTGTCCAAATAATTGAGAGTACTGTGTAGCATCCTCAGAGCTTACATGGACAATTACTTAAAAATGGTCATCAAATTATTTCTCTTTATACAGTAAAAGAGAGACCGAAGAAGCAAGTTGAGCACGTTAATCCTGCCCTCAGGCTAATGCCGTAGAGGCTATGTAGATGTGGCTGGCTAGAGAAAAGTTATGTCGAGATCTCGAAACTCATTAGGTCGGCCTAACATGGTTTAGAGTTGGACATATAACAAAAGCGGCTAGAGGCTTATGTGAGCTCGATACAACTTTTTAACATTTTCTAATTTTCTTTTTCAATGATGTTGCGATCTAATCATTTAATGTCTTTTGCAACATATCAATGCTTGGCTACACCTCATCCGATTGAGACTAGGAGAGAATTTGAACAATTGACCACAAAGGTGTATATCGGTGGACCGTTCCTTTTATGTAAGTATTCGTAACCATTGCCACGTATAGTTTACTTATAATTGTATAACCCATAAGTAATGCATATCTATATGTTCACCGGAGTTAATTATTCACTCTTGTTGACAGGCATAGATTCAATTGTTTTGAACCTTACACGGAAATAACGTGGATGCTACAGAAGTTTTGACTAATATCTGAATTACATCACTAGTGTCAGCCCACATTTAGGTAAGGCTTGGGAGGAAGTGGGTTAGGTAACTATGTCAGTTTCATACTTTTGGTTATTTCTTCGCTCTATATAACACTAACGTCGTATGTTTCCCATTGTAGGTTTTTGGTTCAGATCGATAACCACTTCGTTAGTGTACATATTGATTTACTTTGATGCAAGATTATCATCTATGACTCGTTGATTGCCAATGAGCATGATGAGTCTAACATCATGAGAATGCGATGTCTTGTAGAGACCATTTCTCACTCTTTGAATCAGGTAATAGGACGCGACAAATGGCTAGATATTTATCAGGCATTGACCCCATATAAGATAAAGTAGTTGTCAACAGATGTACCATAAAAGCCATTTGGTAGTAGGGGTTGCAAGGTCTATGTTGTCAAGTTCATCGATTATCTAACTCATTCTATTCCGGTGGAAAAATTAGCATCTCGTAATTTGGAGAAGATGAGGAGGAGCATGATAATCAAGCTTTGGTGCAATGGCAACGATATTGAGCAGAGAGTAGTTGTCCCACCTGATAGTCAACCAGATGATATTATTTTTATAAAGGGATGAACAATCGTTGATCTATTATTTCTTCATGTTGTAACGTATGTTAGTTGTAGATAAGTTAATGTAAATAATTACTATTAGTTGTTGTAATTAATTCAATTTTAATCATTAATATTAGTACAAACATTTCAAAATCCTTTGATCTGAAAATTCTTAATTTTAAGAGAAACAATGGAAGATGATATGAAAGTTTACATTACATATCGTAAATGGAAAGTACAAAACAACCATGAAAAGATTACATTACATATCGTAGATGGAAAGTACAAAGACAACCACACAAAGATTACATTACATATTATAAATGGGAAGTGCAAAAGCAACCACAAAAGATTACATTAAATATTGTAAATAGAAAGTAGAAAACAACCATACAAAGACCACCAGGTTATTGTTGTATGAGAGGGAGCATTATACATGTTCTAACATTATTATGAATTACCCACTCTGAAGAATGACCAATGGGCATAACGAACATGACATAAGCACATAGCCATCGCTCAATCTTGTACATCGGGCTACAATACACATCAAAATTGCTAAATTAGCAAGTTCTATACACTGTTATTGCATGTAGACATGACAATTCATCAAGGTCAAACATTCTGCATGTGCATGTTCTTTTGTTCATATCAATAACTACATTTATATCACCATCACATACCTCATAGCAATTTATATATATAACACACACTTGCATTCGTCTAGCCTCATAATCCTCTTCTTCATGGCTTTTGCTACCTATTATGACAATACATGTACTTAAGTAGGTGAACCATTGCTAAAGGATTTTGTAAAAGTATTTAGCAAGTAGAGTGATTGGTAAGAGGCAAGTATCTTTCAGCTTACTGTTTATAGACTTTGCTATGTTATAGTCATTATATTGAAATGTTTACCAGGAAAATAATTGTGTACCCATTTATTGAAGCTACTAATGGCTTAAAGGTACTCAATACCTTTTGAGTACAAGGATTTTAGTTTTAAAAAGTGGTCATAGAACTCAGATTAACGGTATGTTTTCGCAGCAATGAGATATAATTTAATGAGTTTATCATCGAACTTAAATCTTGCCTTCAGATTTAGACTTAAATGATAAATACAGAAACCATTATGTGCATTAGGGAAGACAGTCGAAATACTTTTTTGCTTTTGTGAAGATTTGATACACAAAGAAGATTTTCAACATGACTGATTTGTTCGTGAAGACAACATAGGAACCACTCCCATTAATCATCAGTCTTTGAATCACTCACTCCAAATGCTAGTGGGAATATTTTTTCACTTGCATCCTTATAAAAGATTATAAAAAACATACCTTTGTATTTCCTTCTCAAAAATTACCATCTACGACGACTACTAGTCTGATGGCAGTTAAAAACCTAACTTTTAAAGCACTCAACATCATGAAAAAGTATTTGAAATAGTTATTAGAATTTGTCACAATACTTATTACCGATCCAAGGCTAATAGATTTCAACATAAGACAATATCTAGATAGTAAGGAGTATAACTTAGCTAGATCTCCTAGTAGTTGGTTAAGGGTTGACTCCTTCACCCTCTATGCTTGATTGTAAGATATATCAATGTGCAAGTCTTTCTAAACATCATACATGATATCTTTTGGCCAATATACTTTTGAACAATCTCAAAAATTATGTTTGTTAAAGCACCCAATAAAATATACGAATGCTTGTTTGTGATCTGGAATGAGTTGTATCCTCTCACATGTGCCACTGATCATATCTCTTGACCTTAAAGAATGGATGATCTTTGTTAACATACAACTCTTATCTTTCATTTACAACCTTTTTCTCCACACATAGCCTTAAAACAATCCTTTATAGGCTTAGAACCAAAAAACTTGAAGTTCTTATTCATTGTGCTACAACTTAGAAAGTGTTATCCAAGTGTAGGTAGTCTTAATTATAGTCCTCGATAAGTCCAAGTATCGTATCCACATGGAGATTATTATTAAGATTAAAGGTCCTTATTCGTTTGTCCAAAATCCAATAGCAAAGGAAAGGTATACAAAGTGTTAGTTGATTTTAGAGATAAAGTTACCAAACAAAATTATATTCAAGTAAAAGAACTCTAAGGCATCAGAAATCCACACTCATTTGAATTGTAGAAAATATTCTTAATCCTTTTTATAACTCAATTGAAATTAATTAAAGAGTAAAATCAATCGGAAGATGAAAACGTTTTAGTTCACGAAAATATGAAATAAAAGAATTACCTTTTAACGAATCAACAATATTTCAAGAAACATGTACTTGATTTGTAAAAGAATTTTTTCAAGCATTCAAAGTGCCAACATGCCTACTATGAATCAAGGCTTTTGATAAACCAAAACTACTTTCAAGAAAATATTTATTCAAAGGATTGAAAGGAAATATATTGAAGAACAAAAGTAGGATCAAGAACAAAATTAAAAATAAATAAGTGTTTCACTCCTAACCTTAGCTAAAAATTTAGAAAGACATATTACAACTAGAAAATACACAAGAAAAGAAGAAAAACNTCTTTAGAAATGAATTGTACATTTGCAATGAACCAATGGTCTTCTTTTATAGGCAAATAGGAGAGGGCATTCAAGGAATTTCTATAAAAATTCATTTATTGCCACCAAACCACTCTTATCACTTGTAACCACTTTTAGAATAACTTGCATACTGAATCTATCAAAGTGTCCAACATGAAAGATGTATATAATTGAATTCTCTTTCCATAGCCGTGTAAATGGTGCCATTTAGATAAGTATTTATGGAGAAATGACCAAAATACCGTAGTTATATCAATTCTCACATACCAACAACTCTATCAACTTGTAAGGCATTTTGAAGTTTCTTAACCACCGAATTTGATTAATTGGCAAAGAGACAACTTGTAGATAAGTGAATAAGCTCTNCCAAAACCACAAGAATCAAGTCATTTGGAGTTGAATTCATGAAGATATGGTCTCAGATGTCTAGATATGTTAGGCTGTGATTCATTTTCAACCACCTGCCACTCAATCAACTTGTAACAACTTTTTTATCAACTTGCACTCATACTTTGAGAAAGTATCCAACATAAACGTTGTAGATAATTATCTTAGATTTTCAGATCATCTTGAATCTTGTCATTTGAAGTTTTGGTTAGATAGCAGTGGTCTCATAAGTCCACATGGGTCAGGTTGGATGTCTCAAATTCTTGGTTATGTTGTAACCCAATTTCGACCCATTAAACATTGGATTTGGGCTTTGAATTATTCTTTAAGTTTGTGGAGAAATCGGTTAGATTTCTATAGGTATAAGATTCGAACCAAAAGGGCTTTTGAATTGAAAGTTATACTCATTTTACTTGGCCTGCATCAAAGTAACAAAAAATAAAAATTTACAATAATAATTTTTTTAAGCACAAATCAAAGTAAATACTTAAATTAATAGTACTTAAAGTGTAAAAATGATATTTAAACTCATAATAAATGNACTTTTAAGTACTTATCACATTGCTACTATGACTAACTTTGTATGAAGCTCCAATTTGATGGTAAACATTTTTCTAACAAATATTTGCAAACCATCGTTAACACCACCCCCCCCAAAAAAAAAAAAAAAAAACAAGCATCTCCTCCTATTGGTAAGTTTGACTATATGATAGGGGGTATCCATTGAGAGGCATATTCAAAAACTTTATTGGGTATACTTGTGGTTAGATGAGCATTGTCGACAAACACCGGGGATTACATATCATTCTTAGATGGGAGGTCATTCACATTGTTTCCATTCTTTACACCAATACTAAAATTGTATATAGGGTCATCCTTCATATCAACATCATTGATATTCTCAAGCAATTCCAGTTCCTTAATATGGTCAAGGTGAGCTATGTGTCATTCAAGATAATTGTCCAGTGATGGGTTGATTTTATTAGTTGGATTGAAAATAGATTATGTAGCCTTACCTATGCTAAAAAAAAGAGGATAATAATGTTGCAGGCATTACTTGACTCATTCGATTACTTGCACTTGTTGAACGAAGTTTTGAGTTCATCACATTTTCTCCCTATGTAACCGTTTTACCCAGTGAAGGGACCGATGGACCATTTCTTTTAGCTCTTCTTGATTACCACCATCAATAGAGTTACTTTCACCTTATTATTGCAATATTGAACAAAGAAATCAACATCATCATCATTTTCGAAAGTCATAATTAGGGAGTAGTCTTTTGGGTTCTCGTAGACAAATCTAGTTGTTAATTTCATAATAAATTTATGTGGTTCAAAATCAAGTTTTACATACAATTATTCTACCAACTGATCGTATCCAATCCCTTAAGATTGTCAATCCCTTACAACGACCACCCATGTACTTTTCTAGACTATGTGATTGCATCTTCCAACGACCACCATAATGCATAATAATATAATTTTTTTCATTATCCTATAAATTCAATAAAAAATATAAGATTACATTGTAAAACATTAATTTGACCCAAAATTTAAGTCTCTATATATGTCATACAGCTAAAATAACAGGTATAATAGACAAAAAATCATGAAAAATCTGGAAAAAGGTAAAACTGGAATATGGATCGTCAAACCTTCAAAACTAAGAAAAAAGAAAACTAGAATATAGACCATCAGGCCATCAGGCCATCAAGGGTGTCCTATTCAACCCTTTGACGGCCATAACAGTGACGATCTACAAGTCCATTGAAGGTTGGAGTGTAGTGGTCTACAACAAACTAACGAATCGACATATCCACTACAATCCAATTGTCGATGGATTAGTGGACCATCACCATTATGGCTGTTCAATGATCTGGTGTTAAGAAATGTAGTTTTCGATGACTTTTGGGTTTTCTAACTCAATTTCAACACTTCCTAACTAACAAAATTCATCTAAACTACTCCAACAGATAATTCAAACATGATTTTCATGCATTTAAATACCAAAAACAACAAATTCCAAGCCAATAACTTAAATCCAATCAAAACCAAATAAAAAATACTCGTTTTAACCCAAATTGAAAATACATAGAAACCAAAATTAAAAAGGTTCATTTATTGTTAGTTCATCTTTGTCATCTTCTCCATCACCAGTTGGGATTTCAGTTGGGTTTTCGGGGTTAGATTCTGATTTGAGAAGTAGTTAAAAGTGGTGAGGTGAGGGAGTTTCCTTTGAAATTGGAAGGGATAAAGGAAAACCCAATTTTGTTATATATATATAACACAAGAGTGGTTAGGTAAATTTTATTATTATGTATATATATATATATAGATAGGGACAGGTTCAGGAGATACAAATTTAAATACAAATTTATACATAAATTACTGACCTTTAGATTAGAGTAAAATCAACGGTTCAGATTCTCTTTAATATAATGACTCTCTATTATTTATTGTTTTATATTTTCTCCTATTACCCATTTAATAGAGAATTCAAACAGATATATTCAATTGTCATTCTCTCTCACAAACAAATTTGTGTGAAATCTTTATTAAACATCAATCTTGACAGCCTCTGCACCTCTGACCACTTCATCGTTTTTGAAAATTCTTCAAAGAAAGCCATAGAATTTGTATAATCTATTCTATTACAGTATGATTGCTCACATCGAGATAATTTTTATTTTATAATACCTTATTTGTACTTTTAAATATAAGCTCCACTCGCTTCTTTAGTGTATATGCTCCACTTCTCTCACTGCTAATGTTTCCAAAAAGAGTTCCACTCATAAGCGGAGTCTCATTGGTCGTGAATTAGAAGCTACCATGTTCTAACTTGAACTTAATCAATTGGTATTTAAAAAAAAAAAAAAAAGTAAACATCAGTCGGACCTTTAACAAGAATTGATTTGTATTCTTTCTTTTCTCCACTTGAAATCCAGGTTTACTAGACCTTACACTCTCCACTCCTTCTTCAAGATGAAATTGGACAATTAATTTACAAAGAATCTAAAGGAAATGAGGAGATACTAAATAGAGAAATATCCAAGAAAGGCTTTGAAACGAGTACTTTAATTCAGAATTCAACGCCTCATGGTTGCTAATTGATCACGCTCAAAATTAACCTTCGGCTAAGCGGTTGTTGTAGCGTAGCTTTAGGTATCGAATCCACAGGGA
>JANLJB010005911.1:9024-33701 GCA_026212285.1 Bursera cuneata
CTTCTGTTACCTCCACCAATTGTAGACACAGACCACGCTCCAACCATGGGCCTCGTCATCTATGAACAAGAATGACACTAAAAAGAAGAAGATGATGACTGGTTGGCATGAGTTTTTCAGCAGCAAAGAAGAAGAATTGTTGACATGTGTTGTGCGGCAGCTTGGATTATGTTTAGATTTAGCGTTGACTTATTTGAAGTTGAAAAAGAGTTGAATTGAAGGACGGTAAGGATGGCTTGTCTTCTACTGTAATTGGTTTCTTTCTTTAATGAGTCTTGCCACACCAATAGTATCAGCTAGAGTCCGGGGTTGTTTGATCTTGACGTCTAATTGGATTTCATCTTTCAGACTTGCAATAAAATAATCAACCAAATTTTTTTTCGATAAACCATCTTCACGGTTCAAAAGTTTTTCAAAAGCCTTCTGCTAATCAGCTACTGTAGAGACTTGTTTGAGGTAGGTTAAGGCTTCACATGGATCCTCGTAATTAGTAGGCCCGAAACGTAGCACAACTTGTATAAATTCATTCCAGGATAGCGGTCTCTTGAATTTAGTCAGCCAGCGATGCCACGGTAAGGCAATCCCTTATAGGTGAAATGAAGTAAGCTGCACTTGATGATATGTTGCAACATTCTTGAAGTCAAAGTATTGTTCTAATTGATCTGCTTTATATATCCATTCCGTGGGGTCTTCTCCACTAAACTTAGGGAAGAACAATTTGAGGTGGTGGTGAGTTCGGTCATGGTTAAAATTGGTTTGTGAGGTTTCAGGTTGGTGTGAGGACTCGCCTAGGGTGAAGGATTTGGTTTCGGTGTTAATGAAGGTGCTACGAGAGACTCACAGGTTTTGAAATTTTGTTAGTATTTTTTGTAAGGTAGCATTAACCTGATCAAAACTAGACTCTTGTCGCACTAGAATCTCCTTGACTTCATTGCGAAATTCACCGTTTGTTTTGCCACGAGTGTCCATTGTTGAAACCAGCTCTGATACCAATTGATATGTTCAATTTGAAATGCAGAAAAGAAACGGGAAAGGAAGAACAAGAGATAGAGTTTAATTGAATAATTCTATGCTCTTCATTAATCGCTTCAAGCTATTTATAAGCCTATATTCCATGCTTACAAAGAGATAAAACTTACTTGCAAGAAAATAGGAACAAACAGCACTTCTACCCAATGAAACTAAAAGAAAGCTTGAAATTATGAACCATTGCAACATAACAAAAGCTCAACTGATTAAGCTTGACTTATTCCCTTGATTTATTCCCCTCCTAATTCTCTTGACTTGGTCATGTGTGTTGTTGCAAGTCATGGCTCAGTTGCCTGGAGTCCACGTTCCCTTCAATGCAACCATGAAAATTCAGGGTCATATCAGTTTTTTTAATCTTTTATCATGTAAGCTATTTTGATCAGAAAATTTTTTTACCTTGTGTTGTGCGATGGCATGAATGTTGTGCGTTTAGCAACATGACGCAGACGAGAAGTTACATTTGCTTATTATACAGCAACACAACACACAAGTCGTTGTACGATAGCCGTAAGACATGTTTACATTTGCTTTGTAGTTTATGCAACTTCTTGTTTGTTTTATACGAGCGAATACAAACTCAAAATGAATCCTTCATAGAAAAATATCTCCAGAACCCTGAAGACCTCTGAAATGCACCACTCCCAAAAGCAACTATTTCTAACCTATTTAGTTAGAAGTGTATCGACTTGGTGAAGAAGAAACTAACTCATGGCTGAAATCATCAATAGAAATATGTTATAGGATGGAAATTGAATTGTATGGTGAAAACTTAGTGTTATGCTACTTGGTGTATGTTTTCATTATAAATTGTTACTTGTTTCTAATGATTTTCAAATGGTTTGATTTCAATATATATTATAGTAGCAACCATACAACATACACGACCACGCACGATAGTGCATGAGGTATTTTCCCACTTTACGCACAATATACGCAAACCTACAAATTAATTATTTCTTGATACATCGCACTGGCATGCATGATGTCGTACAACATAGTGTCGTGTGGCCATATCAATTGCAACTATCAAGCCATATCACACACAACATGCACGAGGCCACATAACCATTACATAAAGTGTCGTATGACGCGCAAGATGTCTCATGACACCATGTCATGCTGCAAATATCCGGCACCATCCAAGTACAAAAACTATGAATATGGCAACTCTATAAGTCACAAACTCTTATATGAGACAAAAAAACAATCTCAAAATCTCATTTAAACGTATTACAACAATGGTTTGCAAATTAAGTCTTGAAAATCCATTTCGACTAAGAAGTAGAAGGATTCAATGCAGTGGGATTTACATGTTGCTAGATTGTAATTATATTCACCACATCTTCAACATTTCTTTCTACGAGCATTCTCCCAATAAAATTAATAGTTTCTTACGATGTCCAACCGATCTTCTCATAATGGGCGGTAACACAACCATATCACGAAGTTCATCGTGAACACACCAATCAAATTCCTCACCAAGTGGTATTATTGATTCTATAAACGTGTAAGACCAAATTCTTAGATGACCTTGTCATTATGTATGTCCATTAAATCGTTACTTAAATCTGTTCTAAAAGTTGCTGACAATTTTATCTTATCTGTGCATCAATTCACACCTAATAGATCATATAATTGGCAACTAAAGCATCAAATGTGATATTGTTATCACCTCTTATCGACTTAGTTAATAGAGTTGTGAGTTCAATGAGTCTAGGGAGTAATATTATTTCATTAAATTACAAATTATCCTTATTGGTAAATTACTCAATAGATATTATTTTAATAAAATTTGTTTCTAAAACATAGGTATTCAGAATATTATATTTTTGTGCAAATAGCCTCACCTTTCTCTTTATTTTACTTATCAGATATCATGAGAGAAACTAGTATTATAGGCATACTCTTTATTTTACTTATCAGATATCACAAAAGAGAAACTTGTATTATAGGCATATTCTCACGGTTTTTTTTTTTTTTTTTTACAATAATTTTTCAAGAAGGGTTATAATATATTACAACAATAGAAACCAAGTTATNTCACGGTTTTTTTTTTTTTTTTTTTTTACAATAATTTTTCAAGAAGGGTTATAATATATTACAACAATAGAAACCAAGTTATCTTGTATCACTACTTTAATAGTTCATAAATTAATCCCTTATGTAGAGGGTTAAAATAACTAAAATTATACATTTAAAGTCCTAATTCAAGACTTTAGAAGTTCAATATGGTATTGAAGAAAGAAAAGCGCTTTACTCATGGATTGGCATTCACTTTCTATTCAAGTTTTTATTTGAGTAAATTATATGTTTGTGATTAATAACTAATAAAAAATAGATTAGACATGTCAAAATCTTTCAAAACGCAAATAAGTTCATAATAAAAATAGTATATTTGTCACAAACTTTTTTAGAGTTCAAATAAGTTTAGATTGGGATAATTCGAAATTGAAACTCAAATCAAACATGTCATTTGTACATTTTTAAAGTGGCATCAATTAACAAATTATTGATAAACGAAAACTAACCTTGAATCAATTGTGGTGGATTCAAGATGCTCATCCAATTGTTACATATATAAACTTGGATCAAAATTTGAGAACTTAAAATTTGTAATGCGGTTTGACCAGCCCTCAAAATTTAAATCATCTATTGACCACTATCGTGAACTTATTTATCAATACCTCAGTTACCTAGGAGGTTATTAAGATCCATGTAACTAAGAACGTACATTCATATATATGAAATCACAAATCTTTAACGGAGAGAATATATTTCACCTTATGAAAACACATTAACTTGGAAAGTGTCCACTCCCTTGCAATGCGTGCAGTGAGAGATAGAGAGAAAAACTTGTCGGTGAAAAATGCTTCTTGAAACATATCTTCAGCTATATTTAATAATATAACATAAAAGTGGATCTTGGTTTATATGCATGAATTTTCCGCTACTTGCATGTAAAAATCTAGGATATTTCCATCACGATCTACGTAACCCAACTGATTAAAGTCCCAAAAAACTACATATTAACTTCCATAAAATAAAAACCTAACGCAACAAAGGCATGCTTCATCTCCATCGTCAATCATCACCAATCTTCATTGCCATTCAGTACCCCTTGTTTAACACTCATCGTTTAGTTTGTGATCGACTTCCAGTCAATTGGGCTTCACTTACTACGGTTGGGGCATTGGAAGTTTTCAACACATTTGGGAAGATAAGAGAGCAGAGATCAAAGAAGATAGAAGATGAAGAGAACGTTAATTCAAGAGAAGTCAGTGATAGGGGAAGTAGAGCTCAGAGCGATGAAAGAGCATTTTCCGGAGAACAAGCGCATTTGCGACCAAGAAAGAAGGCATCTTACTGCATTTGAAGGTCACAATTTACATTTGACAGGATAGGATTTGAGTAGGCCGACCCATAGGCAGATTTCATTAAACCAAATGGCTATTAAAATCAATAATGAATGTGCAAGTTTAAGTTTGACTTGTCCTTGACTTGAGATACGCCAAACCTTAGGGATGTTTAATACTTTTCCCAATCTATTAACAGTTGGGGATTCAATTGGTTTATAGAAAAGGTAGGGGTCTGTCTGTATTTCGCCAAATAATGGGAGGTTGACGTAATTATCCATTAAATTATCATTTAACCATTGATTCTCCATTCAATCTAGCAAATGATTTTTCTAAAAATTCATAGCTAAAAAAGCTCTCTCTCAAAGCTTTAGATGTATATGAATTGACCTTGTTTAAGAATACAAAGTAAACAAGAAAAAAAAAAAGAAATAAATAATCACATATAGCTATTAGTAAAGATTAACACCAAATCCATGTCCTATATACTAGATGGACACTGAAAAAGTAATTAAGAGTTCGATAGAATAAATGAGAATTTAGTGGATAAAGAGAAAAGAGAAATAGAAGTTTGAATATATTAGTTTTGATTTAGGGTATGTTCAAGAACTTTTATGTTTTAAATAAAATAGAGATGTTTGAGTATTAAAATTTTATTTATTTCTTTTTTTCAAATATAGGAGAGGCCCCTCCTTGTTCCTTGGTAGTTAAGTCTATGAATTTGGTAGTCCTCTATGATAATATTATTAGATAGATTATAAATATTAAATTAGAAAAAATAAATCTACATTATCTATTATTTTAATCTAATATAATTAACACCAATCTAATAAATAACAATTTATTTTTAAAAATAATATTTGAAGAAAACATAATTACCTTTAGGGTGAGGCTATTTACACCCAATTTATTTGAACACCCATTTCTAAAATTTCAAAATTAATTTATTACTGTATGCACCCATTGTAATACCAAAACAACCCTCCAACAGACTCCAATTCTTTTTTTTTTTTTCCTTCTTTTTAGTCATAAAGAATGGAATATATATTCTTTTTTTTTTTTTTTTACAATAATTTTTCTAGAAGTTATATTACAACAATAAGAAAGTAAGTTAACTTGTATCACTACTTTGATTGTTCATAAATTAATTCCCTTATTTAGAGGGTCAAAAGAACTAAAATTATAATTAAATTGGAAGTCATAATCCAAGACTTCAAAATTTCAATATGGTATTGAAGAAAGAAAGGGATTTTAGCCATGAATTGATAGTCACTTTCTATTCAAGTTTTTATTTTCGAGTAAATATATATTTTTGATTAATAATTAATAAAAAATATATTAGATCTTTCAAAACTCAAATAAGTTCATAATAAAAATAGTTTGTATTTGGCACAAAATTTTTTAGACTTCAAATAAATGTGGATTGGGATAATCCAAAATTGAACACACATCAACCATGTCCTTTGTGTATTTTAAAGTAGCATCAATCAACACATTATTGATAAAAGAAAATTAATCTTGAATCAATGTGGTGGATTCAAGATGCTCATCCAATTGTTACATAAACTTGGATCAACTGTTGAAAACTTGGAACTTGTACTATATACTTCAAAATGATTCACAAATTAACTACCTTCCTTACCAATAAATTATCCAACCCAATCAAGAACATGAAAGAATTGATAGAGTATACTGTATGTGTGTGCCCTGATGTCCCTTCAACCAACCTTATAGCCTCAGGGAAGGGTACCTGTCTGTCTATATAGACACACACATCAAGCATGTGGGTACTGTGCCCCATATTGATTATGCTTTAAGGGCAACCCAAACCCTATCTCGCTTCCAAGTAAAGAACTACTTAATCTAGCCAAATAGTATACTGCATGTTTTCTTACTACAAAGGTACAAATAGCAATCTCATGATCATCATCTTCATTTTTACGTAGAGATATTTACCGCATAATATTGAATAAGCTAGTCTCTAAGGCTCAATTATGCCACAAAACATTCTATTCTATGTCCACTTCATTCCAACTATACATCTTAGCTCTCAGGCTTACCATTCCATCAATCCAAATCACTCTACTAGGATTTAAATATGGTCGCACACTAAGCATAACAAGACAACAATTGAAAAGCATCAAATAATATTATTATCAGCCGTAAGATGGACCAGCAAGCCACAGACAGCAAAGCTGATGTATCTCCAGTTGGGAATTTTAGTGGCAATTCGTCATCTGCAGAACAAAGGGTAATTGATAAGCATCTTTTTGTTCATTTTTGTGTCTACTTTTATAGTGATGACAAGCTAACTAGGTAGCTGGTCATTTGTAAAGATTTTGTTGTTCTCTGGTTCAGGCTGGTGCTATTGGATACGACTCCAGGAAGCAAATTCAGAAAAAGCAGGTGGGGAATTGTATGTCTGAAGAGGAGTTGAAGATTCGAGGTGAACTTGAGAATGATATTGAAAGAGATTTGGAGGAAGAAATTAAAGATGGAATATACCATCTTGCTTTCAGATTGCACAGGCTTTATCAACAACAAAAGGAAAGGAATGCAAGACGAGTTCTTGATTCTGCAGTTCAGCATGATCATGATCATCCAAAGAGGATAAGAAAGAAGAGCAAAACACTTTCTGAAGTGAACATAAACATAAGAATGGAGGGAGGGACCAAAATTGAAATAAAAGAGACCAAGAAAGAAATAGAAGATCCTGATAAGGGTCGGCCCTGGACCTCTTCCAGGTCAGAAAATATGCAAATGCAACCAATAATGCAAGTTGTTTCTAATAAAAAGAAGTTTGATTGGGCAAATAGTTTGCGATCAGGGGCAGATCCCGGAGCCATTAACAAGAGAAACATTGGAGTCTCTCATCCGAATTTCAATAATGAAAATGGTAGGAGAAACCTCATCAGTGCCTCAGGGCAGCGCAAGGGGAGTGCTGCTGGTGTTGATAACAAGGTTCTTGAACTGGGATGGAAATGTTAAAATTGACATGCTTTTATTTGATTTGTGAAGATGATATAATATGAACATTAAATTATGAATAATGTGTTATCTGGGATAATTTGTGTGTGCCTGATTAGTGATTATGACAAAGAAATGCCTAGTGATTGTTTGGGTTTATCTTTGGTTTTATTGCACGCAGAAGCAGATCCATAAACTTTGGTTAAATGGGGCCGAGTTGGGCTAGCTAGCTAGTATCATGTTAGTCTATTATTATATTGTTGGTGTTTCAAATATCAATTATATTATTTGTTTTTTTGGAAATTCGCGACCTAAGACATCCCATTTGATATAGTAACGTACATTTAAGAGTAAGAATTCTTTTCTTATGAAATTGTAAATACATGCTTTCGGCTTTTGGCTTGTGGGCCTGCTCTCTGTTGCTTCTGAGGACTTTGAGAAGAAGAATCACATGGAAAGCTCAATTGCAAATCGCCATTTGGGATTGGGAGAGAGAGGATGGATTGGGTAGGGACAAGACAACAATAATTACTATTAGGAATGACCAATTGGTGTCCTATTGAAGAGTCCCTTTCTTCAATTGGATTTTCAGAAAAAAAAAAAAAAAAAAGTACCCTTAGTAATTAATTTTAGAGTTAAATTTTAAAAGTAATAAACTTATACAAAATTAATCTTACTTTTATTTATAAATATTTTTAAGTGTTTGTTAAGAATAAATATCACATCTCTTTTGAGATTTGTTACAATCATAAATGATAATATATGTGTTTAAAATCTCACAAACATTTCTTTTTATTATTAGTAAATTTCGCTAAAGTTTGATTTGTGTACATTTAAACATCATTTTTAAGAGAAGTTAACTATCAAATTCTCGAAGAATTGTGAGATTTTTAGAATCACTTAAAAAAAATTTAGGATTTTGATAAATCCCAGTAAAGTATAGGTTACTATTTTTTATACCATTTGGAATGTTTTTTGCATTAATTTTTTTTTTTTTTAACTTAGAAAATTTTCATGAAAGGTACCTATCAAATCATTCTTCTTTGAAAAAAAAAATCTTAAGCATTTTCTTAATTATTAAAAAGAATCCTGAAGAGGACATTTCAACCTTATATTATGTAAATAAATAAATAACAGAGCCTTTAGTCTATAGTCTAATAATAAATATTGATGGTTATGAACATCGAACGGGCCTAATTATATGAACCATAATTAAAGTCAATGAGTCGGTGCAATTGATATGCTATGCGATGTGATGTGATGATGAAGAAGAGGACTAATAGTCATAAAAAGTACTTGAAAGTAGTCATTTCATGAAGCAATATGTGGGTCTGAGCCTGGAATTACCCCAATCATATCAAGCTTCTGCGTCAGGTTTTAAACATCCTGTCTCTCCTCATATTAATTAAGTGTAAGACTATTAGATCTTAAATTTTTTATACTTTTTTATAATTTTTAATTTATTATAATTTATTAATTTTTTTTATATCAATTAAACAATTATTTTTATTATTAGATTAAAAAAATAACTATTAAAAAATATTTAAAATTACATCAAAAAATTATGATATAATAACTTGAACTATTATTAGAAGCCTCCCAATATTTCATGCAATAAATTTGCCGAAACAACTATTTCATAAATTGATAGTTCTCCAATATTTGAAATTAAACTAAACTTAAAGAAAGGTAAATAAATGTAGAAAAATAATATGAGACCTTAAGGTTAATCATGGTTTGTGGGAGGGTTGGGCAAAATTATCCGACCCGACCCGTCGGCTTTTTGTTAGGTCAACTCATAAGAAAAACCCGAATTCGGGTCCAAATTTTCAATCCGATTGGGTTCGGATTTTTTACGGATTGGGCCATAAGAACCTGAAACCCTACCCCACCCAAAACTAATATTAAAAATAAATTACAAACACCAAGATTCGAACCCTTTACCTCTTATAACACCTTTGATAAGATTACCATTTGGCTACAACTCATTTTATATATACTATGTAAACAAATTTTATTTATTATATAAAATTATGTGAATAAACCTAACCCGAACCTGATAACCCGACCCGAAAAATTTCAAAATTTCAACACTTTCCCAACCCGACGGGTTTATTTTTTCCAAAACCTAAATTTGGGTTCAATTTTATTGACTCAATCGGGTTCGGGTTTTTGTCGGGTTGGGCCAAACCTGACCCGACCCGACCCGTGCACACCCCTAGTTTGTGGTAACCAAATTCTCCTAAGATTCAATTGGCAATATGATAAATATAATTTGAACTATACTTAAAAAATAGTTGCTCAAAGGTAAATAAGTAACTTCAACGAAAAGGACTTTCTAATTATATATACGACTCACAAAATCTTTTTTTTTTTTGGGTCTAACAAGAGAAAAGTATTAGAATATATGATTGCTCGTCATTTTGGTTTTAATATTGTAATAAGAAATCATTTGACCTAAAATTTCAAGCTTGTAAGTATAAGCTTCAAATCTAGCTAACCAATGTAAAATCTAGTGAAATATGATAAAATTTTGATGGAAATTTTGAAAAAGCAAGAGGAATATAGCAAGTAAATCTTCAAATATCATGTCCATACAAATTTTCATTATCTTTGAAAACTAAACAATTATATTTAAGAGAGCGTTTATTTTTTTATCTAACATTTTCAAAAGATTTAAAGATGTTGCAAAAAGCTATAGACATTTTGTCGCATACTTGACAAGATTGATGATCAATTTAAACAAGTTAAGCATCCCCAAAACACATACAATTATAATTTCAAAGGTTGTAATCAATGAAAATCTAAGATTCCCTGTAATGGAAAAGGCTCAAGTGGGCTGAACAGCAGAGAAGAATATAGCTTTATTATGGCAGAGAAAACTACAAATCTTAAGCAAGTTTAAGGCCAGTAGATTACCCATTTTGAATTTACTTTCAACTATAATCCCTACCTCCAAGACATCTTTGAATGGCCAAAGTGAGTATAAAAGGAACTCATCTCAGGTAATAATAAGAGGATGATCAATCACTATCTGATGATATGTAAATATATTTATATATATTTTCTATATATATATATATGCAGGTAAGCTTTAACCCAAGATTCTCAAAGGACCACAGTTCCTGGTGTGCAGCTTTAACTGATCATAGTCATGTGTGTGGTTAATTTCCTGAATCAAGCAAAGTATCTTGATGTGTGCAAATATATATTGTAGGCAAGCTTGGATACTACAACAAGGAAGCTACCAACTAAAGTATATTTTGCTAATGAACTTGAAACATCAAAGCCTATATATAGGACTGTTAAAAGAGACCAAAGCTCTACATTATCATCATCATCATCATCTCTCCATTTCTTACTTTATATAAAGAATCAGGTTCCCCTTTTCCTGAAATTGTTTAGTTGAGCTGCCAGGATTAGGTGACAATTATATGATTACATTCATTGGATATTAAATTCTCCATTTATCACTCTGATCAATTGCAAGCAGTAGCTAGTACATAAACCAACAAGTTTCTTTAATTTCTTAAGATAGAGCATACGAATGTGACAAAATGGATGTTAAAATCGCATATAATTTTGATTAGAGAAAGGTCGTTAGGCTATATGCGAAGAATCCATAAATTCGATTTTGGTGATTTTAAGATCAAAACGGTACCGGGTAATTAGACCTAATTAAAGGAGGAAATATATAATCAATTCCAATGGTGAGAAATGGAGAAGGTGAATCTAGGAATCATAATGGAGGGTGAATCTTCAAGTGATGGGAGGACGTTAGTTGAAGAGTTTCAGACAAAAGTCATGTTGAGGGTGTTTCTTGCTGCTTGAGAGCCCACATGTTCCCTTAGGAACAACGAAAAGAAAGAAAAATTTAATATGAGGCAGCTTTGGATCTATCTATCGACTTTCTCGAACATATATATATGGACTTGCCCACATCTGGATTTGAGATTGCATGAGATCGAGCAAATAATACTACTGTTCGTGTTTGCTGATGCATTTTCTTTCCCAAGAGAAAACAAACCAAACAGAAATTAGAGTAAGAAAAAAACAAACAAACGTCACATAAAATAAAAGGCATACAGCTCAGTTCTTTCCTTTCCAAGATGACACATCAATGATCGAACATCTGGGTACTGTTTTTATCATCAAATATAGAAGGCGCTTTACATGAGTATACAAATGTAAAGTTGAAAGCTAGCTAGTGTACAGTATGTATGTATATATATATCAATATATATATGAATATTAATTAATTTTCTGCATAAAATTAATTTCTAGTATAGTAAGATCAATTAATAAGCGAAGAGTGAATAAAATAGATGTTCGGAAAAAGAAATTCAAAGATGATCATCAGTGTCTGAACTCAAGTCTGCAAAAAAGTAAATGCAAAACCAGAAAAGACGGAAGACTTAGCAACAGAAACAAACCAGAGAAGGAGGCCCCATGATCAACCTTTCTTCAGTTAAGCATTAAAGTTTTATGTACCCACACAAGAAAGAATGAATAAAAGTGGTAGAAGAAAGAAATGCAAGGAAGCAAAGGATAAATGGTGATAAATTGAGAAAAACCGCAGATCAAAAGCCTAAAAAGAATCCACATTATAAGGATGACGAGACGAAGAATCTGTGTTGAAAAGAGCAAGAAAGTGCAACCATTCAATACCTCCTTAATGCTTCAAAACACACACATATGACATATGCATATACAATATATGTATATATTTATATAATTCTCTCATCTCAAGCAAGCACATATATCAAAGGGTATTTATAGATGGCTTCAGGATGATCTCCAGACTCAAACAAAAAGGTGAGTTGTTAGAAGAGGTGACACACAGAAGACACATATGCACGCAGAGATACACGTAGAAAGAGATCATGAAAACGGGAAATGCTGTAGCTTCCCACACGTTGATGCTTCTGATCGATGACGCAAACTTACAAATGAAAGGTCAAATCGAAAGTTGAACCAGAGACCTTAATTGCTTCCAGCAGCTAGCTAGCTTCAAGAATGCTCTCTCTCTTTCTCTCTCTCTCTCTCTCTCTTTGTGTCTGTCTTCCTAGCTCAAAGTACTGATAGCTAGCCTGATACAGTCTTAAAAGAAAACCTTAAAACAAACTTACCATGTAGTACCTGGTTGCTCATTATCATTGCTAACAACAAAGCATCCACTGAAACACATGAACGAAAAAGCTTTCAAAATGCACTAACAAAATTAATTAACAAGAAAGTACTAAAAGAGATCATATATTACCTTCTACATTAATCTACTCTAATTACGAACTTCATAACATCCATCCAAACATCATCATCATTCCAAGCCAAATGTTAAATCGATCCCTAAAAATAGGAGGAACAAAGAAAAAAAAAGATGATAAAACCCTAAAGATCATCACAGCTAACTAAAATCCGGAGAGAGTGGTAGCATGTATCAGAACTAAGAATCCTCAGCAAGTCAGCATCACAATATCCCCCATATTTTCCGACAGCTGATACTTTCCTTCATTACAATGACTGGAGCTTTTGCTCAAATCCTCAATCGATGAGCATCATCAGTTGGTTAAGTAAAAATTATTGAGATTGATATGATATCTAGGGTTTCTTACCCAGGGTGTGCTTGTTGTTATGCATCCAGACCTTGAGCACATGGCGCTTCACACCACTCTCGTTACAGAACTGCTGTACCACTTCGTCATCATGCTTCTGAATCCTCCACCCCAACTTCTCCGCCAACTCCAGCATTTTATCCTTCTGTTCCTGCGTAAACTTGGTCCGAAATCTCTTCCGGCAAACCCCACCAAGATTTGACACATCCTCTTGATCCTCCCTACTATGACTACCTCCCCCACCCGAGGTAGACGGAAGAGCCAGTGGCCTGTGTTGCGCTGCCAAGTGCAGGTACCCGGCTGCCGTCCTGTAATAGGGGAATTGTGGGACCGGGGTGGGGTTATGGTGGGGGTGGCCATGGTGAAAATAAAGCTCTCCTCCAGCAGCAGCAACCACGGCTGCTGATGACTCGGTTTCCTTGCGGTGGAAATTACGGTGACAATTACAAGCAGCGCATTTGAGTGCATCGAGTGTGCCTTCCTCTCCTGCAGCTATGAACTCCCCGCAACCATCCACCGCGTGTCCACCTATCCCTACCGCGTGGTTCTTCAAACACTCTCTGTACCTGGGCTTTCTCGGAAGATGAGCCTCGGGTGCAGAGGGGTCAGAAGCACCCACCATTTTGAGCCTGGAAGCAGAGTTCCCAGTTCCAGCGAGGGAGTCGTAGCTGGTGGGCAAGCCCATCTCTTCCTCCTGGTCGTCTTGATCCTCAAACTCCATTATGAGACGAAGAAGGAGATTAAGGTTTAGAGAGAAGATAAGAAGAGTGAGAGAGTGTGGACGTCAATTTCCACAGTGTCTGCAAAAGCAGATGATGGTGTGTTGTAGCTTCAATGGCCTTTTGGTAGATATACTTTCCCGTTATTGAAATAAAACCCTTCTCTTTTCTTTTTTCTCTCATTGTTTTTAACCCGTTATACCCGGTAAACGGTTATTTTTCCTTTTTTCTTTCTTTTTTTTTTATAAAAAGAAATTAATTTTATTTATTTGTTTTTTACTGTACTGTTAAAGCAAGGTACTCCTGTAAGGATCAGATGGTGTCGACTGTGGCGTGAGGTGGAGTGGTAGTACAGTCTTGCAGCAGGAAAAAAGGAATCCAACGTTCACGCGCCTACCTCATCTCCCAACCCTCAAAGCAAAAGCTACTGTATTATTAGATAAGGGTGGAGTAATACTGTTCATATAAATTATATTTATGTAATTATTAAATTATTTAAATAATTTAATACTAACATACTATATAATAATATTTTATCAGTAATATGTGATTACATCGGAGGGAAAATTAAAGTTTAAAAACACGCAAAATAGTTAATAGATACTAAGCGATGATGTTGATAATAATCCTTCAATGCTTAAGTAAATATTTAGCATATCGAAATTTTATTAAAAATCTTTTAGAGAAAAAACTCTCGAATTGAAGGAAATTGAGAGTTTTTATGTAGGAATGATACATAATTATTTATGGACGGTTTTTTTTTAATCTTTTAAATAAAATCATGCTACAAATATTAACTTTGATAAAATTGATATTAAAAAATAGTAAATGTTTTAAATGACTTTGTAAATAAAATAAATAGAAAAATAATTTTATTTTTATATTTTAATTAAAAGACTTCTATACCTAATTATTAAATCTTAAACCTTAAAAATCGAACCCACCTCTTTCGCTCTCAATCAAACATCGACGACGGAGGTGAAAGAAATCAACACCGCTATAGGCCGTCCTTCAGGTGGCGCGTGAGATTCTGGAAGCGGGATAGAGTCAAAGAGCGAGTAAGGAGAGGAAATGAAGGACACTGTCGGCATTTAAGGCAGCTGCTTACGTGTACTCAGTTTCCGACAAGAGTGACGCGCTTTTGGCGTCAGTTGCATTTAATGGTTTCACCATCTGAGTTAGAGAACCCAAACAAGAGATAGAGAAGGCGAGGTAGTTTGTAGGGATAGAGATAGTCGCTTCGTCGTGAGCGTGAGAGGCACGCGATGAGAATCACAAAGAACGGTGGTAGGAGGAGCCCCAGGAGGTCTCTATCTTTTACCAACCGTGTGCTCTTTATACCTGAAGGAGACATGTTCGTCCTCTCCGACATATGCTATCACATCTCACGATAAAACAAAATAAAATAATTTCATAAATTACATTATATTTCTAGTAAAATGATGGTTGATTTATTTATTTATTTACCAATGTTACATAAATTATACAAAATGAATAATAATATCACTTAAAATATTTGACTTTGGTAAGTTTCATTTTCTATAATAATTCAGAAGAGACTTTTCTAATTCAGTTTTGAGAGCTTATTAAAAGTTGATGTTGTATTTGTTTTGGTGGATGTCATAATCACAAGCCAAGCCAAGATTGATGTACATGAAAAGTGAATTCTTCAACAAAATGCTGAAACAAAATGCCTTGAACTTGAATCTTGATGGAGGTAGCAAGTACCTTGTCTTCTCCGACATTGAACCAAACCCAGGAAAAAAAAAAAAAAAAGTTTCTGATTATCAGTGCTGTATTATCCATAATATTACTCATAAAATTTATATGCAAATTTTTTTAAATTTTATCTTTTACTCTAAGTTAAATATGAGACCGAGTTTTAAAAATTCCATACTCAATAGTATTAAATTGGACATACGACAAGTTCGTCACGTTGTCATCATTATACTAATTTGATAAGGTTATCAAAACTTTGATAAATAATTACGTATCGTCGTAGTTAAAAAAATAAAATCAAACATATAATTGAAGTAATTGATTGAAAAAAAATGGTAATAAATCTGAAAAAGTTTAATAAAATAATTAAATCAAAATATGGTAGAACATGAATGATTAGACATATCACCGATACATGATAACGTGGCATACCGATTTACAAAAATATTTTTCATTAAATGAAGGGTTTAATAAGGTCGATAAATTAGTACAACATCTTAGACGAGAAGGTTAATATTGTCCTTTCGATTTAAAATTATTCGGCTCGATACGGTTTAATCATAGTCTATTTTGGATGACAAAGTTTGTTTCTATTATTAGAAATAAAAAAACACAATCACCATAAAGATGATCGAAAAGAAGAAATTATTGCAAAGTTGTTGAAAAATTTATTTTCCTAAATTGTGATAGCTTCAACCTTATTCAAATTCAATCGTCAAAATGATGACAACATATTGTAGTTAGAATTTAATATGAATTCATGAGTCCTCGTATTAGCTGCCGCCGGGGGAGAAGAAAAAGGAAGAAGAATTCTCATCCCAACTCTTTGTCCTTTTCGAGGTGCTAATAATCATAAAATTTTGATAAAGTGATGGGCAGTCCATTCACATCAAAATCAGAAATGGTTATCAATTATTGAATCAGAAAAAATCAAAATTAAAATAAAAAAGAAAAACAAAAGTAGGAAACCTATCCTCTCAAGCCTCTCTCATGGGAGTGTCTCGCCTCTTCTCTTTTCAAATTGTTTGACTAATGGTTTGACATTGAAGTGACTGCCACGTCTTCTTATGAAGTGGCCTCTTTCGAATTGATAGGATGGCTCTAAGCTAGCTAGCTCTCTTTTGTTTTTCCTCGAGTCCTTTTGGCAGAACTTTTTGTGCCAATTACCATTTGATAAGAAAAAAAAAAAATTGTTTATTAATTTATTAACATTCCCATCCATGAAATGAGGTGAGGTCCCTCTTCTTGATAAAAAGAATTTAAAAAAATAACGATGCGTTATACTCACTGTAACTATACAAAAATTGTTATAGGTAACTTGTAAGGATGAGATTCTTTTTCTCGATACCTAAATATTTCTTAGAATAACGATAACTTACACTCACTACGTCTATACGAGAACTGTTATGGTTATCAAACAAGGGACCCTAAAGATCATTACGATAGAGAGTTGATGTAGAAAGAAATTATTGAAAAGTGTGTGAGTGGAGGGGGTTTAAGCATAATATAATTGACTCTCAATTCATTATGAATTCGTATAATTCATCCCAAAGTTATGTGTTCTATGAGTTAATGGAAACCGGAATTTTAAGGAGTTGACATCAATTTCTTCGATTGTACTATACAGTGTTTTCGATGCTTATCACCCACTTATATATAACTTCTACCTTTATGTTGTCTCACCACTGGTAAAGCTAACAGTTAATAATCTAGTTTATGTTTCTTTCATTTTATTTATTGATTTTTAGTGTGTATATATTGTTTACAATTCCATTAGGGTTTATACATGATTAGAAATGTTGTTTTAAGGTTTTTTTTTCCTAATATTCTTGAGAATTTGTTCTTGAGGAGAGCCATCGTTGCGACGAAAAATGAATTATATAATAACTGCTTCAAAATCATGTAAATAAAAATCATCAAGTTTCCTGAAATTATACTCTTGCAAAAATTGTTCTAAAATTTATCCCAAATGATGTAAAGTCATATTACTTAAACACATCATTTAAAATGAATTTTAAAATAACTTTTTAAAAGAGTATCATTACACGAAATTTCCATCTATCTCGTTTTAATCTTAATTATTATATTAAATTTAATAAAGATTAAATGGAAGCTAGCAATTAATATTATTAACTCGATAACGTAATGAAACTTATTGTTTAAACATGAACATTTAGATGTGTTTCAAACTATTTTAATGCATGAACATACATAAATTGATGGTACAGATCCTCAGATGAATGGTATTTGATTGATCAGTAGGTTGGAGCCATAACTCAACAAACTAAAATTAAAGATTAAATTTTAATTAAGAGTCAATACTAATATTAATTAATAATTGCTAATTAACCTCGATAGTGTAGTTAAACCCTAATATTAAAAAACATGTTTAAAACGATTTTTTTTTTTTTTAAATAGAGTTAAGGAGAATTAGCTAGTGTAAAGTGGAGAGCACGGTAAAGAGTTCGATGTGATCCCGAAAAGAGCCAAAGGGGTTTGAGTTGAGAGTTGAGGGAGTTGATAGACGTGGCTGACAGACTAGCTTCTGCAACTAGTACTCCAGAACCACATAATCATCACTCTGTGGCTGTCAGCTGGCGGGAAACCAACCGCTACTACGGACAGAAACATCAGAAGAAATGATTCTTTGTTCATGTGCTACCTACAATATTTCTCTTGTTATTGTCTTGCTTACAAGTTACAGGTTTCCCTACTTCCCTTCACTTCCTTCCTCCACACCATGCAAGCATATAAATATATTTTTATGTGTACAATGTGAACGGAACATGGTGAATGTATTTAGAACGGGACGGAGGAGGGTTTTGCATAGTTGGGAGTTTCACGGTGAATATGAGAGAAAGGTAGAGAGAATTGCGGGGAAAAGGCACATGGATGGTGACAAGACGAGAAAAGAGTGGGACGACCTTGATTTCCATTTCCATATTCTTTGGCAGCCTTTTGGTTTTGCTCTTTCTTTCTCACTCTAAAACACTGGCCCCAGCTTGGTTCTTGCTTGCTTCAACCACCACATTATCCACATCCACAAACATATATACATATATGATCAACAACAAGAACACACATGTTCTTGTTTTCTTTTCCTTGTTAGATGCATATATAGGTTAAAATAATTTTCAGTCTTTTGCTCTTTTTTTTTTTTTTTTAAATTATTCAAGCTTAGATTTTACAGCTCATAGCTACTCATAAATAGTCTCCTATATAGAAGCAAACTTGAGCAAGGGACAAAACTCATTTCTTGTCAAAAAGATCTAACAATTTCACTATTCTTCATGAGGTATGTTATGAGAATTTCTAACCGTTCATTGTAACGGGTTAATTTTTCTACAGCCTTAGCATTAGCAAGCTAGAGAAAATGTGAATTGAGAAGTGCATAGTTATCAAGAAATCTAATTTTGCCAAAGTTGTATCAGAATATTGCATGAACAGGTAATCAGAGCCATAATGAGAGCCACTTGGTTTTGAGAGAAAGGATTGGAAGTGCTTGACATTTCCATCCCCACCACCTGTGGTTTGGTTGACATTTGTAATTATAGATAAAGGTAACTTGCTTTTTTTTTTTTTCCCCTCCCTTGAAACTCTTCTGTTATCATTGCTTTCTGTTCTTTTCATCTAATCTTCAATTGATTCTACAAATTTTAATCGTATAATTCCCAATTCAAAGTTAAAGACGTTCTCCATTGGATGCAACTTCCCATGTGGGTTGCTTTGCTTGTGAGTGATAAAGGAAACATAAAGGAGCTTGGGGTTTGTATATGTTAAAAGGATTAGCTAGGCAAGGCAAGGGATGGCCTATAATTTTTTTTCCTATGTGAAGAGAGGTAAAGAGGTAAAGCGCCTAAGAATAAGAGAAATCAATTGCCTCCTCCAAATGGGCTGACAATGTCAAATGCTTCCTCCACTAGCATCCAGCTTGCACCTAAATGGAAAGATATTCTCTCCAGTAAAGACCACTATTCACAGTTTCTTGCCTGCAATTGAAAGCCCTTTACCCATCCCTCCCTGCACCTACCATCATGATCATGTGTTAACTTATGACAATTGCATCCCTCCGTCCTTCCATTTCTTTCAATTTGCATTCTTGTATATGTTAATCCATTGTCGTTTCTTTCAATCCAAACATATCATAAAATATTGTTGAAAGTTCGCTTTCTGTGGATGATATGATGTTACTTGATCACAATCCAAGGAACGTTTTAGCTGAAATAAGTATATTTTTTCATCCGTACGTGCACCCCATCTAATAAAATTATATTATACATAAATTTCATTTAATATTTGTCATTCCTAATTATAATTAATCAGTTGAAAAAAAATACATATTATTAATTAAAAACAAATTATAGCATGAAAAAGTTACTTAAAATAAGACGTTATAGCTAAGGTAGTAAGTTGGCAGAAAAGGCAGCGCCCGACATATAACTTTTAAGAAATTTAGATTGCCGGAGAGGTAAGATTGTAGTTTTAAGTCCCACCAAGATTACAAAAGAACAAGATAATGGAAAAGCAGTGAGGAAGGACAATAATTTGATCATAACATCACAGTAGAATGTCATACTTTGAGATCAACTGAATCGAATGACTTTAAATATTAAAAACTGTTTGCAACTATTCGAAAGGAATATTAATTAATGCTTTGTATTGTGCAAAACTGTTTGAAAGAAGGCTTGTAGAGTGTTCTAACAATTAATAAATCAGGAACAATAGTTAAAGTTAACAGTGTTTTGTTCTGATATGACTCATGTAAGATGATATCTTGAAGTTTGGATGAAATTATCTTAGACTCATTGGTTTTCAAATTTAACATTTTTATCCTTATACTTTAATAGAAACTGGATTAATTGTTGTTGCTATTCACTCGGTTTTGTAGTAGGTTAACTTATTTCTTACGAGAAGAGGAACTATTCCTTCTCTATGAGGCTCATTTTAAAACGGATAAATCCATGCAGGCTTGAGGCTCAAAGCGGACAATACCTGATGTAAATACATACCAAAATCCATGCATTAATAGTTAGCGTTGTTTGTGAGAAATCCATTTTCGGCATCCCGTAATAATGTTACTACACAACCCTATCCATTGAAGGGTCTTCTTGTTGTTGGAGGGTTCAATCAAGGGTAGGATTAAATTTTATATTGATTGTGTAATAGGTTTGCTTGTGCCTCACGAAGAAGGATCTTATCTTTCCCGTGAAGCTCTGAAAAGGACAAATTTGTGCTTACCTAAAGCTCAAAGCAGACAATACCTTTCGGAGACATGCTGAAATCCATGCATCAATATTAATTCCTCTAAAACTTACTAATCTATATTAAATATAAGAGTTAATATGTTAGTTTCTTGAACCTTTAGATCTAAGATGGTTATCCAAAACCTCGAGGTTAAAGTTTACTTTTTAAAACCTCTAATAAGTGTTTAAAGTGTTAGTTTTTGGAACCTCTAATAAGTCTCATGTTAAGTTATCTAAAACCTCACGGGTGTTTTCATAAATTTTTTTCATATAAAAAATTGAAACAATTGCAAACCAAGTGTTTAGAAAAAATTCTTAATAAAAGATTTTCTACCATATAAAAAAATCTATTGTTTTCCAGAAACCCCCCAAAATCTTAGTTATTTTTGATAATTTCCCATTGTCCCTTGTGATCCCTTCTGACTTTGCTTTGTTTCTAAAGTGAGTTTCGAGCTGGTTATCATTATTTGTTGGAACAAAAACACAAACCCGAGACTTTTTTGGCTTTTTAGCTTTATAGGTTTTCCCTTAACATAATTACATTTTTGCTTTAATTTCACTTTAAGATGCCTACAATACAAACCCAAAGTGTAATCTTATGAAACGACGTTCGCGCGTGCATTTCCTAATTGTTTGTGGGTCATCCAAATCCAATATTCCAAATCCCCCGCATGCTTTAATAGAATACAATCGATCAGTTGATACGATATGTTTAACGTAGTTTTACTTCATTTCAAATCTAAGTCATATTCCTAAATCTTTACATTTTATGTTTCCAAATTTCAATAATGAAAATATCACAAGATTATTTGCTTTCAATATTATGAAATTGTGATCAAGGTTGTTATTGATCTAATTGGGTTAGTATTTGTCACACTTAATGCCATCCGATATTTGATGTCAAATATCAAACAAGATGATCCATACATAGAAAGAGATAAGAATATTTACATATAGACATGTGATTTGATATAAGCTATCAATGACGAAAACTGACTTATGCTTAACTGTTATTAGCTAATCTATCTTTATAAACGATCAAGATTGAGACATTAATCAGTGATCACTTCAGTTGCCGAAAGCTTAAATTGGATGGTCCACCGTCCACTCATGCAAAAGACTAAGTTAAAAGGCAAGCAAAACCATGCAAGAGGTAGATGATGGAAGGATTATGGGGTCTTTGGGCCAAATAGACGATGACCCACTTCAGGAATAGACCATGAGCATCATTGATTCACAGATATGTAACGCCAATTTCCAAGGTTTATGCAATGATTTTGCTTATAATAATTGGCTATATTTATATGCACCGGCCTAGCTAGATGGAGATAAACTAGCTTTCCACAACTTCGGGCACAGCAAGACGGGGCCTCTTGCAGCAGTTCCTGCATACACCATTTGAGAGAGTTCGTGAGTTTAAACATTTCTCATATCATTTTAAGGCTTTAATTTGTGCAAAATATTCCCATTATTGTAGATAAAAAAAGGGTTTTATTTTGAAAATCTTTCGATGAAGTATTGTATACCTTTTTAGTGTTAATTTAATATTTCCGAAGGAATTGATTATGTTATCGGTTCCATATTATAAGAAATAAGTTAGAGTAAAAGTTAAAATAACACAAAATATATTTTTAAAAAATTATAAAATCGACAAAAATCATTGAGGGTTTTTGAGTTAATACCCTCTTTTGAAAAATTTAAATGTCATAATCTTTTGTTTGGTGATAAATACGCTTAACAATGTTAAACAAATAGAGTCAAGCATCAACACTTCTGATATCGTCTGATAATGTTTGTCAAATGTCAAATGGTGTTTGACAGATAATGAACAGTTGATAGGTCATGAAGTCTAAATTTTTTAGAAGTTTGTCAAATTTTAATGATTCTCCTAATTTGGTCATTTTTAAAAAGATTTCTATTTTTTTCTAGTATTATTTCTTCTAGAAGAATTATCCTTTTATAAATTTTTTCATATAGAAAAGAAGGCTTGTTATTTAAGACCAAAAATTTGTAATAAACCTCACAATGTGTTGTATTATTCTTATGTAATTAATATGGTCTTATTGTAACTATTATCAATTATAAGAAATTGAGTGTAGAAACTTCCTTATTAATTTTTGGATGAATTGATCTCACAAACAAAACAAAGCTCTTGCCCCTAGAGTAAAAGAAACCTAAGATTAAATGGAAAAACCAGAAGAGCAGAAAGCAAATTAAAGTCATATTTTAATGGCGCATTATGAACAAAGAACGCAATGAGGAGAAAAGTGCTTTCTAGACTAGGCAGCTGCTAATCACTCTTAGAAAGTGGTAAACTAGAAGCTGGTTATGCTAATTAATCAAAACTAGAGAAGACTTTGAGACGACCACAATCATTATTAAGGAAGAAAGCCAACAAGCGATGGTGAAATATAGTGTTTTATTTCTTTTAGTATTGAAATTATCGTAGAATTATAAAGACTAGAGAACACTTTCCGACAACTTCAATCATTATGAAAGCAACCTAACCGATTATTAATATTATTTGCTGCATCATTTATTTTTTATTATTATAGTGAAGCTAGGATTGATAGTATAAAGAAAGAGAAATGTTAATGGTAGTCTTGAGTTTCCATTTAACGTTTCCTTTACTAGGTGTTTACCAATTAGATTTTTTTCTGTAACTCAGCGAATGTAAATTCAATGAATATGAGGCTACAAATAATGTTAAATTTTTTATCTGAAATTTATACAGTAAATTATTTGAGATTGTTGATAATTGTCAAACAAATAATATTTTAAAATTAATTGATGATTGTCAAATAGACGGTGTGATGAATTAATGATGAATACAAATTTAAATTATTAACACATGAATTCGATATAAATGACATTAAACTCTCAAGATTTTGATAACAAGTTTATAAATTGAGTAATATTACTCTCCTTCTGAAATGATGAAGTCTCATCTCAAATGAATCATTCTATCATCCATATAATTTGTGATAAAATTTCTTATTCTTATTTTTTAAAAAAACTATTATTATTCTTAAATTTTTAATGTCAAAAACTCACTTGATATAACAGACGATTTTGAGATTTAATTTTAAGATTTGCAACGTTTCTTGATATTGACAAGTCATTGACTCATTAGAAGAAAACTGAAGAACTAGTTACCACGCCAAGCTAACAGCAATCCAGAAAGTTGGGGCCATACCATCAAGAATTTTTCACTTGAACCAACTCAAATACTAAAGACCAGTGACTGGCTCGAGGCATTTGAAAATGGTACTGCAAGATTTAAAAGTATCAGAAACCTATTAAAGGACTCAAAGCTGATAATTCAAGTATCAATATGGGCTTAAAGTATTTCTAATTCCACAAATGTTAGTCGTTAAACTAAATAAAAAAGCATTAACAAAAAACGGAAGAAACCTTGAAAGAATGGAAATAAGGAAAGAAATGTAAAATTTAACTAGTTTTATAAAAGATTCAATACAATATAAAGCTTCCTGATAATTTGTCGCATGCAAAAAAATTACAACCATATGGACTGAAAAAAATATAAGAAAATACTATATAATCTTCTAACTGTTCCTTTCAGAAATATCCCAGACATTATCTCTACATTTACCTAGTTTAGTTTCCAGAGGGGAGCCACATGCTCTTTCAGCAAAGCTAATAGAAAGTTGATGCTTGCATGAAGAACAACATACGGTAGAGTGAAAGCTTGAGCCAAATCAAGTATCACACAGACTCTAAGTTACGGGCCTGCAAAGTTCCCTGTAGGTATTCCGCAGCACCATTGTAGTTCAAGAAGCCCATGAACCAAAACTCGTGATTATCAACAGAGATAACCTGGATATATTTTTCAGCACGATTGTTCCTGCTTGATGAAGGATTAATGGCTTTAAGCTGGTGTAACGGGATAACTACCTAGTTTAAACAGATAATCGTGTCAATAACTGTCATTGATAAATCATTGACAAAGAAAAAAAGTACAAATGACAACGGTCTACATCATTAAAAAAAAAGCAATATAAACAACAATTTGAG
>JANLJB010005917.1:0-50762 GCA_026212285.1 Bursera cuneata
TCTGTCTTTCAGCTTGGATTGTTACTGGTGCTTCCAATGGTTATGGAGATTGGCCTTGAAAAAGGGTTCCGCACTGCTCTGGGTGATTTTATCATTATGCAGCTGCAGCTGGCTTCTGTGTTCTTTACATTCCAGCTAGGAACAAAAGCACATTATTTTGGTAGAACAATCTTGCATGGAGGTTCTAAATATCGAGCTACGGGTCGTGGATTTGTTGTTTTTCATGCAAAGTTTGCTGAGAATTACAGGTGTTACTCCCGAAGTCATTTTGTGAAGGGACTGGAGCTACTCATTCTATTGGTCTTGTGTGAAGTTTATGGAGAATCATATCGCAACTCAAATCTTTACTGGTTTATCACATTCTCTATGTGGTTCCTTGTTGGCTCTTGGTTGTTTGCTCCTTTTGTGTTCAATCCTTCTGGTTTTGACTTGCAAAAAACATTAGATGATTGGACAGATTGGAAGAGGTGGATGGCCAATCGAGGTGGTATCAGGATCCAACATGATAGAAGTTGGGAATCGTGGTGGGATGGAGAACAACATCTTAGACACACAAATATAAGGGGAAGGATTCTTGAAATTGTTCTAGTATTTCGCTTCTTCATTTACCAGTATGGGATTGTCTACCACCTCGATATAGCTCATCACAGCAAGAGTTTGCTGGTATAGTTTCGATAATATAGTTTGCACAATTGTCCATTAATAATAAAGGTTTATGAAACATTTGGTATATTTTATCATGTGTTTCAATTCTTTGTAGGTTTATGGACTCTCTTGGCTGATTCTGGCTATTGCGCTTTTAGTTTTAAAGGTATGCAATGAATCTCAAAGTAGGGAAGGAATTATGATCCTTAGTAGATTAAAGGACCTATTTAAACTATCTCAGATTTAACTTAAATGTGTTCTAAAAGAGCTGAAGTCGTTTCTTGTACATGCAAACCGTTATATACAAAAGCTTACAAAAGCTTTGCTAACATTTTGTTGTTGAAGCAATTCATAGTTGCTTTTTTATTTATTGTGTTGCTTTTAGATGGTATCAATGGGTAGAGGGAAATTTAGTACAGACTTCCAGCTGATGTTACGGATTCTCAAGGCACTTTCATTCCTTGGCTTCATGTCAGTCATGACTGTCTTGTTTGTCGTATATGGCCTCACCATATCGGATTTGTTTGCTTGCGTGCTTGCTTTCCTGCCCACAGGGTGGGCCATTCTTCTGGTAAGTTTTTAGTTCAACCAACTTTGAAAGTATATGCCAAATCTTCTAAATTATTTTTAAAACTGGTTTATTATGTCAATCCACCATACCATATTCAAAATTTTCACAACTAAAGCAGCGTGATGCAGTCCGAAGTGCATGTAATAAAAAGCTTGATGTTTATTTATTTCGTACAGGTATCAATTTTTTTTTTCTTCAGATTACTTGTATCTTCCTGCTGAAATACTTCTTTTGCCTCTCTAATCATACTTTGAAAAATCTAATTGCCAATTCCATGATGTCTTTGTTGTTTCTTCTCTGAAATATGAAGACTGGTTATATCTTAATCTCTCAAGCTATGAGAACTATTTGGAAGATAAGATATATATTTTGGGTATAGCTAATGAATTGCAATGGTCACTAAGCAACATTTTGCCTTTGTTTTGTCCTTCGAAGATTGGGCAAGTATGCAGGTGTTTGTTTATGGGGTTAGGATTATGGGAATCAATAAAAGAGCTAGCTCGAGCATATGAGTACATAATGGGTCTGCTAATCTTCACCCCCATCGCCATCCTGTCGTGGTTCCCGTTTGTGTCAGAGCTCCAGACTCGCCTGCTCTTCAATCAAGCGTTTAGTAGAGGCCTCCAGATTTCTATGATTCTTGCTGGGAGGAAATACAAGACAACAAAAAAGTCACATTAATTCATCCTTAGAAGAGCATTTGTTTCTCTTAGAAGAGTTGATTCATCAACTGTAGTGATTTTTTTGATAATCCTTGTTAAGTTGAGCAAATTTATATGTATGCAAATATTTAGATAGAAAGCAAATTTGGTTTTGCTCAATTCAAGTAATTATTTTGATCTTAAAAATATAATCCATATCTGAAGTTCATATAAATTGAGCAAATTGGCTGTGTTCATTAAATTAATTATTTGAAAGAGGAAACGTCATTTCTCTTACAAAAGCTTACATGTTTATGCTTTCACTTTCTATCACTTGTAGCATTATTCTTCTTCAAACTCAGCTGGAGAAGCCAACATTATAGCCACTTTTCTAAAAGATCAAGTCAACATTAAAGAGTAAGAAAGTAAAGTATAAAGGTAAGTAAAGTTCAAACAAGATAATATAAAATAAGATAAGATATAGGAATAGTTTTGTTAAAACACATAAGTTTGGTTAAAAGACATGTCTTATCTATGGGTACTTGACACATTTGACATATAATCTTGCATTATCTGCAGGTGGAAGATGCATTGACACATTATCTTGCAGTGTCTTGTACCAACAAGACAATTTGTCTTGCTTTTGGGTGCTCGAACACGCTTGACATATCATCTCACGATGTATTGTAAGTGTAATACATGCAGCATGACACTTTGACGTATAATCCTGTATGCTTGGTGATATGCATCATGTACTATGTAATGCAATTTCAAATTTAATTTTAAACATGATTAATATCATATTTTAAAATGTTTTAATTTTATTGTAAAATATTTTTCAAACTTCTTTATAATGTCTACAAATTATGAAGAAGAAAGAGAGAAAGTAAGAGTAGGGAAGAAATTAAGAAGAAAAAAAAAATGAAGGCTTATCCAACCTGAAAGCTGCGCGGAAAACTGTGTGTTTTTCCGAGCTTGTAATTTAATTTATTTTATCATCATAACAGTGCAGAATAATTCTAAAGTTACTGCAGAAGGAATTACAATGTAAATCTTTTCCTTTCATAAGAACAGCATTGCTCGACGAAGCAAGCCTCAATAAGTAGGAAATTGTGAATAAGTAGAGGCAGAGTACTCTTCCATCATTATCTTCAGAAATGTTGCAATTTCTTTCTATGATGCATGTTTGAGTTAAATAATATCACACAAGTGTACTCTGAATGATCGAGAGGTCTTACTACTTGCATATGAAAGAGAACGTTTGAATTAAACAATAGGAATCATAGCACGACAACTTTATTAAAAGTTTTGTGGTGCATGACAACTTTGAATAAATTATTCTATTGCATGACAATTTCCTCAGGAAATGAAAATGCTACATTTCAAAACAAAAATCTCAAAACCTCAACCCCTCGTATGTCATTATTGATGGTTTGGGTCCACTTAGCTTTAGAAGATTTTTTGAGTCTTAAAAAAAATAGATAAGGCTTTAAATACTTGTTGCATATTGAATAAATTGGATTAAAACCCAATTTGTGCATGTTGAACAAGCTAGCTTTAGACTCTATTGAGATGGGTCATTACATTTTGTATATTGTATGTAGATTTGGTGCCATTACATGTGGATTTTGGTTTTGTATTAACCCTTGGGTTTGGTTCGAAAACAGGCAATTACAATCCTAAACATTACCTCATTGACAAACATTAAACTAAAATAAAGCATAAAATCACAATAATATATAACCATATAATAAAGTGTAAACCCTAAAATTTTATGTTTGACCAACAACAAAAGTACTAATGAGACGTCAATTTTAATGAGGGATTTGGATATTAACTTTAGTTTTTCAATTTTTAATTAGAAATTTAAGCTTTGACAATTTTTAAATTTTAAGAATCTCTAAGTACACACATCCACTTTAGGATAAAGAACTAAATTAAGGTTTTGGCATTATCTGATATTTTTATTCTCCTTTAACACCAAATGAAGATATTTGTGTCTTTTCGGCTACGGGAAAAGGGTTATAAATGGTAGTAATCCAAATTAGGGATTAAAATTGGTGAAGAGACCCAAAAGGGTCAAATAAATAAATAACAAAAGAAAAAAAAAAAAAAAAGGAAAAATAGCCAAACGGGGTAAACCCGTTTACAAGTTTTCGGGTTAGGATCCGTATCGGTAAAGTGGGAAAGGACTATAAAGCCAGGGTGAAGCTCATCGTGTCGTGTTTAAAAGAAGCCGGGTTATTCGTCTAATTATAAAACAAAATTAAGAAAATAATAATAATAATAATTGATGAATTCGAATATATCAAAGTCGAGCTCAGGCTCAGCTCAAGCTCAATCGCTGTCCTTCGATGATATCTCTAACTATTTCTCTCTGCCTCTCTCCGACGCCGCCGCCCATCTCGGTAACTCTCTTTCTGTACACGAATTTTTTTTTTTTTTAGAAGATTCTGTTAATTTTTTAGCGTGCAATGTGGCAGGTGTGTGCGTGAGTGTTCTCAAGAAAATCTGCCGCGAGAACGGCCTTGATCGGTGGCCTTATCGCAAGGTACGCCTGGCTTCTCGCTTCTAAAGAGTCTAATGTTTGATTTTTTGAGAATTTGTTGAAACGAATTTAGGTGAATAAGTGAGTGGATGTGAATTGTGGTAATAGTTTTTATGTGGGAAAAGCATTGAAGAAATCAAAAGGTATGCTGCTAGAGAGAAAAGCAAAGAACTTGCTGAGCTTTCCAAGGTTGCTCGCCAAAGGTATGGCTGCCTGCCTTCAATGTTTGTTTCACTTTTAAAGTTATTGTCATTTTATTAGGTTTTTTTTAGTAAATTGTTGAAATCATGGGTTTTTTTTTTTCTTTTTAGAAAGTGTTTGTTAGTAAATCATTCTTGCCCTAATACTTGGAGGTTTGGAAATAAGAGAAAAATGTTGCTGGTAGCATGATTTAAGTGATGAAATGAACTATATTATGTCCTTCTAAGCTGAATTGTTATCACAATCCAGTCAAAAGCAAGCAAGTTGGATTGACCCTTTTGATGATCTCAGCTGTCGAAGATTAATTAGTATGGGTAACTTCTTCCTTTTAGGACATTTCTCGTATAGTTTTTTATTTTAAGAATCATTGTTTCCACATCTTTGCATCTCTATAATGTGCTGTTTGTGTAATCATATTTTTAATCACAAGAACATGCATGGACAAGACAATGTGATCATTGGGAAATTTTTCTTCGTAATGGTAGCTGCTGCTTTTGAATGTCTTTTTTTTAATTTAAAAAAAAAAAAACTTGGTTCTGTTTGCCTCAAGGTTTCCCATTTTAAGCACCTGTCTTTTAACTGATGTTTGTGGCTTTTGCAAACTATTCATTCTTTGTAGTATTTTCTGTCTGCATACTTGTAAGTAATGATGGCAGTTCTGTTAATTCTAGTTCAGAAAATGATATATTGTGTGATGTCTTATGCATTTTATGGCAATGTTTGAGTCTTTACAGATGTTCTGCCTTAAAACTTTGGTCAATTGTTTGTGAATGCAGTGGTGTGCAACCCCAAAACAATAATATGTCAAAATTACATGGTGTCTTATCACCTACTAATTTGCAGCTACAAGGAAGCAAGAACCCTGTAGTTGGACAATCTCATATTTTGCTTAATGCAAGCCTCGCAAAGGGAATATTGGCTTTGGAGGAATTTAAGTATGGATTTCCATCAGAGGGCTTATCAACTGCTACATACAAATGGTGGGGTAACGGCAGTTCCAATGGTTATGGGGGTAATGCAGATGAAGCTGAAACTGATGAAGATGACAAAAGTCGATCTGAAGAGAAGGCAGATGGCATTGCCACTTCTATGATTGTGGGCGATGAGAAATCTGGAAATGGGAAGACAGAGAACAAAATTGATCCCCAAGGATCAGGTCTGCTGACAACTCTTAGAAAAAGAACTGTGGAGGATGGAAGAGAAGCACTTAAGCTGGGTGTTTATAAGAAGTACTGTGTAAAGAAGCTAGAGAGGAAAGAGAGACAGCTCCTTCTTCGAATATTCAGATCTTCATTGCCTAAAGAATGGATATATGAGTCATCCTAAAGTTTGGTGTGGTTTACTCTGCACATAAAGGACCACTTCTGGTGATGCTAAGGCCTTGTGGGATAATACTTGATTGCTGTATTTAGTGCTTAATTTGCTGTTTGAGGGTGCAATTTTAATCTTCACTTTTTTCTAAAATTGAATGCATATTCGCTCTAATATTTGACAGCATCCTTTAGGATAGTTAGCCTACGTTGATGGAGATAGACGTCTGACATATCTAAGAATCATGACATAATTGCTTTGTTTGAGATTAAAACAAAGCAATTATTTTTCTGCTTGATTTTCTCTAGTAGGCATGTCATGAGTTAGTATCTAATGGTGCATCAGAAACAAATAAATATTTTTTTCCCCGTATATATACATCTTATCAAATCTCTCTTATTTACATCCAGAATCTTAATAATCGTATTGCACCACAATGAGCACAGAGATTGCACCTATTTAATTCTTGAGAGACTGTTGTAAAGTCACTATAAGATGTTTGCTTAGGTATGAACTTCTGAAGCGAACTGGGCTAAGCAGGATGCTGGGTTCAAAGAATGTCTCTATTGTTCGTGCATAGTATCGAACCATATTACTTATGTTGATGTAATCGGCTTCTTATTGGGTCTATTGAAGGATTCTTTGTGAAAGGAGTAAGTGAAACCTGATGCAAATGCAAATAATTGTGAGATGAGTTTTTGTAATAGATTCAAACGCGTGGACTAAACACAGATGTATTGTGGCACATCTAGTACAATAAGCACATAAACCCTCGTTTCTTTGACATAGGGGAGTAACAGTAACCACAACAAGGCTTAATTGAGCGACACCCAATACAGTAAAAATGCGCTCAGCACAATATGCATCTTACTCTTGTCTCTAGGTCCTTATTTTTTTATCGGCAGAGGTTAATTGGACTCTGCTAATTGTGCTAATGGGTTCCCCATACCGTCAGCACCCATTCTATAATACATCTCGGAACTTGGAATATCGAATTTGAAGGAAAAACAATATTAGGAGCTTTTTCATAATCTCCGAATAAAGTGGTTTTTTAAGTGGAGTAATGGTTTGAAAGCAATTGATAATTGTGCAAGGAATTGCGAACTTAACATCTTGAATTTGATTTCTATCAAATATAACAATACTCGGAATTATTGATGTATAAGGAAGTTTATCGTTGAGAGATAATCTAAGATAAAAGAGTAATATGAATAAAAACTTAAACCCTTCTTGAACTCCTTAATATTGTAAAGTTACTTCAGGTTCAACAGCTGATGCAATTTAAACATGGATGGAATGCTAATAGTCTAAAATTTTTTTAGAACTTTAGTGCCAAATCTCTTCTTCTCCATTGGATTTTTCTGTTTCTTCTTTCTTCTCTCTGTAAATAAGTTTCACAACATATCGAGCCAAAAGTTTTATCAAGTTAACAAGTCAAGTTCCCAACTTAAAAGTGATAGGGTATCTGCCTGTCCTTGCAAGAGAATCATAATGTCATCCCAATGTTGCACGTGTACTACTGTTATTGGCTGGAAAGACAGCGATCTGAAACTCAAGAGCTGAACTAGCCCCACGTCAAGATAAACAAAAGCTATCAAGCCTAGAGGAGTAGTTCGTAGTGTACTGTAGACACTGCCAAATATCTTTGTATTAAATTCTTGCACTTAAATTTTCTCTAATCAGAAAAAAGATATGGATATCAAAAGATAAGGACTCCCCACTTGCTCTAACACTATAAATAGCCAACCAGGCTCACTGCCACCATCATCAAAAACACCTCCTTTGACATCTTAAAGACTGAAAAACAGACCAATTCTTCGCCATGGCTGCTTCATCAATCTCTAGCCGGCCAAGCAGTCAAGGTGTCTCCAGGTACCTCTGACGTTTTTGGAGAGGGTCGTGTCACCATGAGAAAAACTGCATCCAAAACTAAGCCTGTTTCATCTGGAAGCCCATGGTATGGACCAGACCGTGTCAAGTACTTGGGACCTCGGGTGAGGCGCCATCTTACTTGACAGGAGAGTTCCCAGGCGATTATGGCTGGGACACAGCTGGTCTCTCAGCAGACCCAGAAACGTTTGCCAAGAATAGAGAGCTTGAAGTGATCCATGCAAGATGGGCAACGCTTGGAGCCCTTGGTTGCGTGCTCCCGAGCTCTTCGCACGCAATGGGGTCAAGTTTGGTGAAGCAGTTTGGTTCAAGGCTGGTGTACAGATTTTCAGCGAGGGAGGGTTAGACTACTTGGGCAACCCAAGTTTGATCCATGCACAAAGCATTCTAGCCATTTGGGCAACGCAGCTTGTGGCAAACTTAACACATCCATGCACAAAGCTTTTAGGTCAAACTTAATTTCTGGCCTTGTTGGATTGTAACTCTTTCTAAGGTTTTATGAAATATTTTAAGGCAAGTAAGCACATAATTAATTAAATCAATAGAAACGAGTTCAAACTGATCATCTAAACGATCGACTTTAATTTGAACAAAAGTCCACTAAACCGTCACTTAACCATACTCTTCAACGATCAAATATACATCATCAGGGTAAAGATTCAGTTGACAAGATACATAATCAATAACCTCGTTGAATCTCAGCATGACGAGACAAAATCTACTCTATGAAGCACTAGTCAAATAATCACAAAGCTTTTGTCTACTCATTCCAGAACCTCAATGACCCCGTTGAAAACTCTAAATGAAGCAAATAAAACCCAAAATCTGCTACAATCAAAGGCTCAAAACTGATTTCTAATTAATTTGCCTAATTTCTCAGTACCAACTCAAGTGTGATTTTTTTAAGTTTCAAAACTACATGTGTAGAGTCCAATACCTTTCTTATACCAACCACCACTCCAAATAAAAAAACACAGGCACAGAATCGTATTAATTAGTGCACACCAAACCATAAATATAAAATCCTACTTTTTAAGAAACCTGCGGAAAGAAAAACCTATATATATAGCTAGCCAGTCTCATATATTGTTTTTAATGGTTGCAACCCTACCCAAGTGAGCTTTCAAGTCACGATTTTCTCTGGGGATCTTTTTTCTCTTAGAAGTTATAACCCAGTTAATACTGAGCTGTTGACAGCTCTATTAAACTAAATTTTATCTTGTGTATATATGCATTTGCAACCAAGCTACAGAAAGTGACTTGGAATCTCCATAACTTATAGGCTCTACAGTGGCTTTATTCCTATGATAGGGCCTAAATCACCCCAAATGCCTATTTCACACTGGGAACTAATCCTTCTGTCATACATTTGACCTAATTTCTTTAATTTATTTTTCACCTTATGCTGTATAGAATGTCATTAAATATATATAATAAAGCGTGACAGAGATGATTATGTTGGTTATAATAATAATTGATTGCTTGTGCTAGATAATGGGATGGTTGTGGGGATATAAATTAACTAAAATAACTGATATTATACTACATACTTTCATGCAAGCATCCGAGAAAGGAGCATCTCATTGGGCTGCAAAGGAGACATAAAGAAACCAACAAATTTTACGAGTTTTGAAACACTTTGATGACTACAAGATCTTCTTGTTTCCTTTGGGTTTATTCATTCATTATTTATGACGCTATATAAAACAATGCTAAGTGGAAATAATCATCATTCTAATTTACTGACATATTAAGAAAAGTCAGCTGGCCAATAACAATTATAAAAATAAAAATAAAAAGTACTATGAAAGTTATGCTTTTGATAGATGATAGTATTAAAAATGTTTTCAAATAATCAAAACGTCTTGCATATATTTTACACATATATAGCATGTGAGATCATGGAGAGATATCATATGTGATCCATAATCCATATGCATGTCTGTAAGAGAAAACATTTTAAATACTTTTTGAAAATACTTCCATATGTTCATACTCAAAAGTACTTTTCTGCAGAAACACTCCTAAATAAACACATCCCAAAACAATATGTACATACTGAAATGGTAGCCAGTAGTGGAGCTTCAACGGCTTAAGTGTTCACATTTTAATTAGATTTGTTAATGGGTTGATCTAGAAGGATGACACAAGGCATCGTTAAAATTTCCAGAAAAGTACCAAGTATTGCATGCATTCATATATATATAACAATAAACATACAACTGTATAGGCATAAACAACCCTTGTTGCCCACTTGAAAACCATGAATGATTGTCATGATTATAAGCAAACAAGTGAAACCAAAAAGAGGGTTTGTCTGATTTAAAAGCTGTTTATTGTTTATTTGTTTATAATGTAATTGAGAAGCAATCATAAAAATTTTCACCAGAAACAAGCTACTTAAATACCTATCATGACTGGTGTTAATTACTTTCCGTGACTTGAGAATTTTAATATGGAAGCAAAGCTCAAGTCAAAAGCTGTAGTGAGCAATCATAGCTTATTATTTATTTTACAATGTGTATCATCTCCAACCAAATAGCTTAATGTGAAAACAAACTTGGAAAACTAGCTAACAAGCTCTTGGTTCTCACTCTCTAGAGACTCTAGTACCTCTAGTTGGAATTTTACTACAGAAGTGATGAGTATTGAGTAAGAGACTCTTTTGAGTGTGACATAATTTTCAATTGATAGATAATGAGCATTTCATAGAATATTAAAGAAATGGGAAATTATAGTACTATAAAATATGAATATTATACAAAACATCAAATGAAGATGTTTATATGGTAGATAGGATTAAAAGAAATAGAAGAATGAATAAAATAATCTTAATAATCTATATGTATCTTTCTGATATGTGTTGTTATATTAGATAAAAAGGTTCTTTCTTAACCTAGTTTATACAAAGAGATGAGACTTTTTGTTTTATATAGAATATGAATATAGAAAGACAAAATATAAAATCGATAAAGAAAAAACTAATAAAAATTATTAGTTTTAAAATCTAATTGGACTGAAATTGAAATTGGATTTGCTCCAACTAATGAGTTAAAAAAATTCAAGTGCCAAAAAAAAAGTTAAAAATAACAAAAAAATGTATATAAATAACTCTTTGTTCAAAACTCAAAAATATATTAGATGCAATAATTAAAAAAAATTGAAGTTATTCCTTATTTTGTTCCATATTGATTTAAAAAGAGGTGAATAATCATTATTGTTTGAGTGACAAAAATTAAAAACAATAGAAAACTCACTCAATTGAGGTTTTTTTTTTTTGTTTTGTATAAGAACTTAGAATACATATATGAGCCCATATCTTGCTACATGTATTAAGTATGAACTGAACATTTAATATTAATATTAGAGTTTATGTAACAGATTAAAATTGACTTTAAATATTGTTAGTGGACTTTGATTATATTAAAGTCTTGTTTATATATATATTAAAAACAAAAATACAGTGAAAACAGTTGGCCAAAATGTGTTGATATTTGTGTGCTTTGTCAATATTAATAAGAATTCAAACAGGGAAACATTCCTCCATACATAATTAAAATAATTTTTTTTTTATGAAGATTTCTCTGATTTTGTTAGTAAATTAATTGATTAATTAATTAATAAGAAGCAAATGGAGAAGAATAAATAAGAGAGAAAAGATGTTTTAACACGTGCCATGCACGTGACGCACGTGCAAGTTTCGGTCCGGTAGTAGTAAAGCTGCAGGAAAGCCAGGAAGCAGGCGATAGATTACGGTATGAATATGAAATCACATGATTTATTTTGATCGGAAGGCCGTGATTGGCCCTTTAAGTCAAAGTTTGTGGGAGCCACGTAACCTCTTATTAGATTTTCTTTTAACAATCATAATAATAATAACGTAAATCTGTGAAAAAGATTATTGTTTTTTTAATTACAAAAAAAAGTTATGCTTCTAATCAAAGCCTCCAGTTGGAGACCTTTTCAACCCCCATTATAATTAATTTTCAAGATACCCACCATTAGTTTATTTTAATTAAAATTAATAAAAATGTAATTTTACTCGTGAAGATATTTACATAATTACCCTTATTATCCGTTGCTACATAATTTACAGAACGTTATTACTATGGTCAAGCCACTTTATAATATAAGCAAGAAAACGATACAACACCAACTAAAATTTCAGTAACATTTATTTCTTATTGACAGAAAGGCATCAAATTTCTTCTCATACGCGCATAGAATCAATCAATTAAAAATTAAAATCTTCTACTTATTTGAAGATTGAGTTCTAAATTTTGAAAAATTAATTATTATTTTATTTAATGAAAGTAGTAATTGATTTGAAGATTTTAAGAGGACAAGTGGGTAAGTACAAAATATGGAAGTGAATGGGCAATTAGGCATGGATAGATTTCCCTGCTGCTGGGGTTGGAGTTGAGGTGGGGTTGAGTTGAGTTGGGTTGGGTTGACTCCATCTCATCTCAACTCTTTTGTTCTTGAAAAAAAAAAAAAAAAAATTGTTCTCTTTAAAGTTGTGTTTTCAAGAGTTAATTATTTTCTTGTCTAGTTATAAATGCCATCTCTGTTCACCTTAGTTTTGTTTTTGCTTTCTCTTTACTGTTTCCATCTCTTTCTCTTTCTCTTTTCTTTGTTTGGTTTCCTCCATTGCAAACTAAGCTTCCTTTCCAGCTTGCCATTCAGAGGTCCCTCTCTTCTCCAAAAAAGACCTACCAACCATCTCCACCCACCTCTTCTCTCTCTCTCTCTTTCTCTTTTCATTTTCCTTCAAAGATTGGATTTTTGTCTGGCCTTGCTTCCCATTTCCTCTTATCATTCTCTGAATTCTCTTCTGGCCCACTTGAGACGACAAAATTCTACTTCTAAACTACTCCTTTGCAATTGCAAAATTGCTTTTGTGTGTGTGTGTGTGTGTGTTTTTTTTTTTTTTTTTTCTCTGGGGCATCTGGATTTGGTTCGTTTTTTAGTGGGATTGTGTTATTTGAGGTCTACATTGGCCTATCTATGCTCATTGAGTCTCTGTTGGTTCAAAACAAAGAAGCCTTTTCCTTGCTTCTGTTGTGGTTGCTCGAGAAAGAAGATCGAGGGGGTTAGTTTGGATAAGTATCTCAAAGGTAAATGCTTTCTTCTTCTTCTTTTTTTCACTTTTTGGAGTGTTTACATTTTCTCTTTTTTCTGTTCTGACTCTTGCTTGGATCATAAGTGATGCTTTCTTGTAAGATATTCTTTTGCTCTGAGTTCTGGATTTGTGTTTTCCGTAATGCTGATTATCATTAACAGGTTTATTTATTTTATGTTGGCTTTTTAATGAAAAGTTTTAGAATTTAGGATGAGCTTTCATTGATTTGTTAAATGCCCCTTTCACTATACTCGAGTTTTCTTTTAGCATTATTGTTTTTCTAATGGAACCATAAGATAGAAAATGTAATGGAACTTCATCAAATTTGGCATCAGATTCCCTTTTCCTTTCCTTTCCTTTCCTTTCCTTTTTCTGATTGATTCTATTAAATAGGTGCAGTGTAAGCTAAGAATCTATATTCGAAGTCTCATAATGTATTTTCTTACTTCTTTTCTTCATGAGATTTGAGTGTTGAATTAGATAATGATGCTTTAAATGTGCTGGTTACTTGTGTTGTTTATGTTTGGTTTTATTCTGAATCAACCAATATAGCATCTTAGAACTTAAGAAGTTTCAGAGATGTGTTATCAATTTTTATATGTATAATAGCATCACATGACGTGTTTCTAATATCCAGGAGGGAATGTGCTAGTTCTTTGGTACCAGAAGTAATAGGACAGCATAAGATATTGATTGTTAATATCTGGAAGATCAGAGATGTCGTCGGATGGTTCTTTAAATACAGAATTATCAAGGAAGACATCACTTCTGGGTCTAAAACTTTGGGTTTTGATTGGTATTTCTGTTGGTGCATTTATAGTTTTAATTCTTTGTATCTTATCTGTATGGGTTTCGTTTCGGAGGAAATCTAGAAGATCACTAGACAAGTTTGCCGTCACCCAAATACCAAATGTCTCAAAAGATATCAAGGTTGACAGAGTTGGGGTTCAGAGTTTCAATGACCGCCCTGAAAGTTTATTTCATATGGGCCAAGAGAAATCAAGTGATAGGAATTCAGAGAAAATGCTTGTTCATTTGGGAATGAGTAAATCTAGTGATCCTGACAACATCAGTCAATGCAGCTCTATTTATCATCACGAGAGAGCATGTAGTTCACAGTCAGGGGAAGAAGGAAGCTCTGGGACTGTTCAAAAGCATACTTCATTGTCTTGTGGTGGACTAGTGACAGCCTCCCCCTTAGTTGGTTTGCCAGAAATTTCTCATCTTGGGTGGGGCCACTGGTTTACTCTTAGGGATCTGCAAATGGCGACAAACCGTTTTGCAGCAGAGAATGTGCTTGGTGAGGGTGGGTATGGGGTTGTTTACCGTGGTAAATTGATCAATGGAACAGAGGTAGCAGTTAAGAAGCTTCTTAATAATCTGTAAGGATACTTCTAAGACACCATATCTAACATCTTTCTTTATGCTTTTTTTCCATCTTTGATGATTTTCGTTGAACTTTTATCTAGGGGGCAGGCAGAGAAGGAGTTTAGGGTTGAGGTGGAAGCTATTGGTCATGTTCGGCATAAGAATCTAGTGCGACTTTTGGGCTTCTGCATAGAAGGAGTCCACAGGTGAGATGCAGTTCTATTAATTGATTAGTCCTTCACACATTTACTTCTAGCCATCTTAGCATTGTTGTAGTTTATTATCAAGCTAATACTGCCTGATCTATTTCTCCCACAAAATGTCGTTAATTGCCTGAGTTGTGGCTTGGAGACCTTCTCTGAGAAATTGTTGTACTTGGATTTAATTGCACAGGATGCTGGTGTATGAATATGTGAACAATGGCAATTTAGAGCAATGGTTACATGGGGCTATGCGCCAACATGGTACTCTCACTTGGGAGGCCCGCATGAAGGTTATTCTTGGTACCGCCAAGGCGTAAGTTCATCTTTCAGCTCAAAGCAGTTTCATAAGTTCAAAACCCCAGTACATAATGCTTAATTTGGCTGCAATTTTATAGAATTTTAATGGTTCATTGAATTTGAGCCATTTTAGATTTTTGAAAATCTTCCTCTTTTTTTATTCTTTTTTTCCAATTAGTTTGGTTAAAAGCAAAGACTATGGTACATTACATGATTTTTAAATGTTAGTGCTTTTCTAATTCTGATGCTACAATTGATTCACTGCGATTTTTGTTACAGTATGTATCTATTTATTTATTTATTGGGGTCTTAAAAAATGACAAAAGAAGTGGTTTTATGTATTTGGGTTTGCAGGCTTGCTTACCTGCATGAAGCAATAGAGCCTAAAGTAGTACACCGAGACATAAAATCAAGCAACATCCTGATAGACGATGAGTTTAATGCTAAGGTATCTGATTTTGGCTTGGCAAAGCTCTTGGGTTCTGGAGAGAGTCACATCACAACCAGAGTTATGGGTACATTTGGGTATGATAAGTTTATCATCCTCCTAATTGATAATTCCCAACTTATGTGAAATATCTAATGATGGGTGTTTCTCTTTTGTGATTCAGTTATGTGGCACCCGAATATGCTAATACTGGCTTGTTGAATGAAAAGAGTGACATTTACAGCTTTGGTGTCCTACTATTAGAAGCAGTTACTGGAAGGGACCCTGTGGACTATGGCCGACCTGCTAACGAGGTGCCAATTAGACTAAGTTCATGTTTGTTCAAGAATTTTATCTTCTGTCTCTCCATGGACCTTCCTTTTGCATAAAGTTTGTAATTTGACTTATTTCTGTAATAGTATCTATTAATCACCCCACCTGCTCACACCTGCTCATGGTAGGTCAATCTTGTTGAGTGGCTGAAGATGATGGTGGGGACAAGAAGAGCTGAGGAAGTTGCGGATCCAAACCTTGAAGTCAAACCAGCAACACGAGCTTTAAAACGTTCACTTCTGGTTGCACTTAGGTGTGTTGATCCTGATTCAGAGAAGAGACCGAAAATGAGTCAAGTTGTCCGAATGCTTGAAGCTGATGAATACCCATTTCGTGAGGTATGAGTTTTTTAGTTCCCAGCTGGTTTGATGAGAGTAGTTTAGTTGTCAGACCTCCATCTGCATTGTTCAGCTTTTCATTATCTTGAACTACGTTGTGACAAGAAAGCCAAAGATTTGATACAGTACACTTATATTTTGGTTTGCATACCAGAATGCGGTCACATATTTTTGTAATGTCTTTGCATTTTACTCAACATAATTGAGATTTCACATGTTTGAAAAAAACTGAATTAATCTGGCGTTATAATATCATAATCCTTAGCTGATGCTGGCTTATTTCAAGACTAAATATTTGTAAAACCTTTTTCAGGATCGGAGGAACAGAAAGAGCCGCACAGCGAGCATGGAAATTGAATCCATGAAGGAATCAACTGACATGGAAAGTAAAGTAGGAGAATCTGAGACGACTAATGGATAAGACTGGCGAACAAAAAACCTGATGATTTATTGCCTCCCTAAGATTTAAAGCTTTTTGATAACCATTGATGTGCTTCAAGTTTCCGAATTTTGTTTCTTGGAAAGCTTCCTGCAAGTGAGAAGCAAACTGAATTGAAGGTAGCCCATTTGGATCTTGAAGCATTGACAAGTGTTTAAACACCGCCTTTTAGCCAATTGAAGGATGAAGAGAAATGCCGAAGCCTGAATCTACAAGGGGAGAGGTTTTTGTACAGAAGTGTCTGGGGGATGGCTCGGCTGTCTTTCATACATGATTACAGTTTTACTGGGTTTTATTATTATTATTATTATTTCTGGTGTTTTTACTTGATTACTTTTCTTGGGATGGTTGTATTACGTATCTTTGTTCAACTTTTACTTTCCCCATTTTGCTATTTCTAATTTATTTGTTCTTTGCTGGTCATCAACGTATGTTCATTTTCTGATTGAAGTTTCATGCTCATTTCTATCCTTGATCACCAGCATTCTATACTCGGGTTTGCTCTTTATTGTGATGGCATTAAGTAGCATCTTATGTTAGCATAATTGGGTCAGTTTCATATTAGTCATAAGGGTCCACTGGACAAGGCGCCTTGGCAACAGTTATTGTTCACTTCTGGCAGGGCAGGGCATGGCAGGTCAGGACAGGGCCTGGGATCATGGTAAACATGTTAGCCATTATCTTTGAATTCAGAGTTGTTCAGCTTTTGACTCGTATACTAGATTGCACGTCCAACGGTCGGATTCTAAGCTACCAATGAGTTTAGCTTAGGTCATCCTTTCTTCCAAGTCATCACTTCAAAAAGCTAATAATTAATTTCCTTTCGTCATTGGACAACTGTGCTACACTGCTCAGCGGCAGGTCAGTTTCTCATCATCATAAGCAAATAAATTTAATTCAAAAAATCTATTATCTTAATAGACGTGGTCCTTCAGTCACGTAACTTTCCTTGCTGAACTATGTCGTGTTTACCATGGAACAAACAGAACTTATTTAAGGTACCAACATGAATCATATTTAAATTGCCAATAACAGAATTGTAATGAAACCACTAAATACTTATTCTTATTGAAATCTGATTAGAACAAAGCTAATCTATACACTGTCTAGCTAGCAAAGTAATAATAAAATCATAATAACTGTAGCGACCACATGACCATGAAATATGATGAACCCAACAAACTAAAATCTTAGCTTCTACCCCATTATATAGTTACTTACATATGACATGAAAAAACATGTCTAGAATGCCAAAGCATCAACGAACATTGCCAAGGTAACCAAAGCCGACCAAAAGGTGAACATGTTGAGAGACGAAGCACTGCTTATAATAGCGCTAGGTGCCATCAATGGTGATGGCGATGAAGGATTAGGAGTTGGTGTTGGAGTTGGGGATGGTGATGGCATTGAAGGATTAGGAGTTGGACTTGGAGTTGGGCGTGGAGAGAGTGGAGTAACCGTGATGTCAACCTTCTGTCCTGCTTGGCAGTGACCAGGAAAGCCGCACAAGAAGTAGTAGTGGCCAGGGCTTTTGAGGGTGATAGGGTCAGAGCCAGTGATGTAGGTAGCTATTGGAGATGATGTTGCATTGCAAGATTGAAACTCTTGTAGTGTTACTTGCTCCACGTTATGGAGTTTGTTGTTATAATTAAACACTGCATAAAAATCCCATTAGAATGTAGTATGTTAATGTTGTTTTAACATAAAAAGATTACAGGAATGATAAAATATTGAACCGACAATACGTGAAAGAGTGAGTGCATACCAATAACGTCTCCAGGATGGAAGTTCTTCGAAGCAGCCCAGTCTTTGTAATCAATATCGCCAATAATCCACCCAGCAGAGTCGCCAACCGTGTAAACAGCACCTAAAGAGACTCGAAAAAGAGCTTTCAACAGCAAGAGAGCCAATATACTCTTTGCCAAATCCATTACTAATCAACCAAGTAACAGCAAATTAAACAAAAGCCAGAAAGAAATTGTGAGAAAATCCAACTGTGTTTGAACTTTCATATAATGAAGTAAGATTCAAGTCGGTGGGCGAGTCCTAACTTGATTAGATTTACTATGAAGTTAAGGATTTTGGTTATTTAATTGAATACGGATAATAACGACATTCAGAGTCTCCATGGGAAGCGTATCAATTAGGAAATGTAAGCTAATAGACATTGCATGAACGTCCTTCAATTGGAGTACACTTAATCCAATGGCTTTGAGGGCAATTATAGAAAATCAATTCCCCTTATTGCTTTCAATGAGGACAAGAAATATATATAGATAAAACGTGTTTTATACATGTTTACAAAATAAAGTGAAGGGCTTGATTCCTTCCATTATAATTCTTGTTTCTAACTCTTTCTTTAAATTAAAAATTAATCAATTGAGTACTTATAAATATGATTGTTTAAGTTTCCATATATTTTTATGTTATTCTTATTCACAAACTTGTGCATACGTGCTAAATCAAATGTATTCATAGGTTTATAATATAAGAGACCAAATTAAAACATCAACATTATAGTTGATCGTGGTTGACAATATTGGAATTACATGTTACCTGACTTCACATAGGATGGGAATTTTTTTGTGACTTGTCAACACGACACAAATACAATATGAAATTAGTGGATTAAGGTTCACCTTAATCTATATCATCTTTGTGTTGAGATTATTTAATTCATTTATAATTTTGTTGTATTCAAGTTGACGTTATTCATCATGTTAACTCGTTTAATGACACGATCAATTGAAAATGTGTCAACCCATAAATTTGTCCATTAACATGAATAATTAAATGTGTCATATTAACATTTTTATCTATTTATGACATGATTACCCATTTATAACTCAAATAAATAAATATACACAATTATTAAGCTGTCATAAAAATTAAAACTTAATTATGTCATATTAATTCGTTTATCTATATCATATATATATATATATATATGATATAATTAATATTTTTAAAACAAGTATTTATTTATATACCATACCTATGTTATCAGCAAATCAGAACATTGTTAGGTCCGATTTGGAGCCAAAATCAAAGACCAATAGAAAAGGCCTAATCTCTATTCAACATGCAATAACCCATTTTAATTAGGGCAATGAGACCCTTCTCAATTTAATATGCAAGAATCCATTTTAGTTGGGTAATGAAACCTACTTCCATTCAACGTGCAATAGCCTATCTCAAGTGAACTTTATCTCCATTCAACAGACAATAACCCATCTAAATTGGGCTCTATCCTCATTCAACATGCAACAACTCAGATAATCTTCATTCAACCTGCTATAATTCATTCCAATCAAGTAATAGTGTCAATCTCCATTCAACATGTAAGAATCTGAGATTAAGGCCCTAATACCTTCTGAAGCCAAGTGGATCCAAACCACCGTGCACCCGTCAGCACGATCGCGACGACTACATCTCCACGGACTTGGACTTGGGCTGCTGTCGCGATCCACATCGATCCATGCCCTAAGTCAATCGGTGGACCGGCACGTCATTGTTCCACATTCAATCGGGGGCAGCAATTGCTACACATTGGCAACCCTTGGTGTAGCAAGTTGCTACAAACTGGTGCAATTCATTTTTTTTACTTTGTATTCCTTTGGCATCTAAAAATTGAAGATTTTTTGTGACGGGACATATTGGTGCGTTGACATATGGTTGGTATAGAATAAAGTTACAATTTTCACTAAAACCAAAATATCTCTTAATATTGTGGTCCACTTAGAGGGATTCTAGCCATACTTAGGCATTCAATGCCCTAATGACATATAGAGTAATTGTAAAAAGCCCGAATAACGCAAAAACTTATTTATTTTAATATTATTTTACTGTCTATGATTTAGTGTTCTAAATTCCTATTTATATGTTATTGTTCACTGATTATTGTTTAATGTCACTGTTTAATGGTATTGCTCACGAGACACTGTTTTATTGTTTACGTGTCACTGTTCACTGGTATTACTCACATGACACTGTTTTATTGTTTACATGCCACTATTCACTTGGTATTGCTCACATGGTATTGTTTTATTATTCACACATCATTGTTTATTGGTATCGCTCACGTGTCATTGTTTATTGATATTATACGCGTACACTACACTGTTAATAATCGATAATTATTGATTCATCAGTATCAATTAATTATCAAATTATCTTATCCTTTAAGTATGTATAAAATATTTTTATTTTATTAAAACTCTTCTTTATTCTAAAAGAATATCTCTTAGTTTATCTATTTTAATTATGATTTATTCTTATTTTTATTATTTATTTAATTATCCCTTTTATTTATGATAAATCTTAGAAGAGATAGGATTTCGATCTTAATGAAAATCCTAATCTTTCTAAGACTCATCATTCATAAAACTTTTGAAAGTCATTATGTAAAGATTCAGGCAAATTATTCAGAATATTTGATTAAAAAAACCTCTTAGAGACTGAGAGTTTCTTGATTCAAAAGTATGCAGTTAAAACACCCTGTTTCTTTTGATTTCATCATACAAAATTAATAAAGAACACACATTATGGGGCTGGTTTTTTGTGTTTTTTAATGATCTAGAGATGATCTATATAGCTAAAACGCTTCCTTCCATATTAATATAAATATGGAAAATATGTATTAGTTATGTATAAATGGTTTAAACACATTAACTGAGTTAAGTATGTGATATGTGATACAATTACAATACTTTTATTAAATGAGTTACACAAGTTATAACGGAGTCAAATGTGTTACTAAGTTTTGAAAAAATAATTGGGGTAAATACACAGACAACCTCGAGGTTTAGATAAAGTCACAAATTCCATCCAATGTTTGGAATAATAACATAAATATCCATAAAGTTTGAGTAAATTAACATAAACACCTCTAAATTCATAGAAATTTTTTATAAAGACTTTTTTATTCCTATTTGTCTTATTTAAAAATTAATAAAATAAAAAATATTTTTATTTAGAAAATATGATTTTATTAGATTCTAAGTAAAAGGTTCTTGCCCATTAGTAAACTTAAAGACAGTGTTTAGTTTTAAAAACAGTAAAAATTTAAAATTTTAATATATTTAGTTATTTAATAATATTTTATTACAAATTTAATATACAATTTTATTTTTAGTTTGAAGATAATGCTTTTTATTAGCAGAGATTTGATTTTTCCATATTTTATTTTATTGGATTAATTTTTTTATGACTTTTTTTATTAATATAAATCAAACTATTTATTATTTTATTAATTTCTGAATAAGAAAAATAAAGGTAAGAAAATCTATTAAAAAGTTATCAGAATTTAGGGGTGTTTATGTTACATCACCTAAACTTGGTAAGTATTTATGTTACTATTTCAAACATTAGATGGAGTTTGTTACTTTACCCAAACCTCGTATGTTTGTGTCTATGTATTTATCCCGACAATAATTAAATGGGTCTTATTATAAGAGTTGACAAAATATTCATTAGACCCGTATTTTAATAGCACATGAATACAATTCGCTAATTCGAATTATCACCCTAGGTGGAATTTCACCTCTTAACTTGAACTCATCCATTGATTTTGCAATATAAATCCTTTGGAATTAAGGGGTCTCAAGCCCAACATGTGGCCCAATTTCATTCAAAGAATAGTTAGAGCGTTTGCAAGTGCACAAAGACACAGAGAAGTAGAGAAGATATACCTCTGCTTAAAAAGAGGTGAGAAGACATACACAAATTCAAATACGGTCAAGTGGCTGAAGCTTTTTAAATAGAAGTCGAAAGGCTGCATTCAACAATTAAATGGGTCCTAGATAGCCTATGCCTTGTTCTTGCATTTATAAGCATATACATAAGAATGACAATTTTGAAGTCATCTTGTTGTGGACTATTGGCCCTACTAAAAAAGTTGCTTTCAACTTTTTGGCATATCATCCATCCCTCCATCCGACTAATACCAAATTGTGAGTTCAAGACTCAAAAATGTGGGCCTAGATTTTCTTTGACTGTACATTTCTCGCTTTCCGTCTGGATTTGGTAAGGTGAAGCTATCGAATATTTGGCCCACTTGAAATGACGTACAAAAAGACTTGAGCCCATTGTATGATATAAAATGACTACCAGGATGTCATCTCAGTTTGCCGTGCCCCATACCAACTAACTATAAATCATGACAAGCTCCCTTTCAACAACGCCCACTACCACATCCACACTCCATTCCAATGCCTCATTAAGAAAAAATGATTTTGACAAGCTCCTAACTCATCTCTAATCAAGAGTATTCATTAAGTCATCTATGATGATTGGTCAGATTTTACGGTTGGATTACCACTAGATATTGGTCATTTAAGGCCAACAATACAGTGTAGTGATTGGATGTGAATATATATATATATATATATATATAGATAGATGGCCCATGATTCCATATCGATTTGATGTTGTTGTGATTTTGCTTGATTAGCATTTACTTCCATAAAAATAAGATTTTTTTGCCGTAAAATAATATTATATCTATAGTCTTATATATTTCTTATAATAATATATCGTGATAGATGAAATATTAATCTTAAATTAACAATGTCACGTCATTTGAGAATATATATATTTAAAAGTTTTAACTATATAATAAACATTAAAACATTTTCGAATTCTTATTTCTCTTAACCTTTCGTTGTGGGATGATAAGAAGAAGAAGTAAAGCTGACATGCATAGATTGTGAGGTGAGTAAATGAATTAATATCGAATATAATTGCTTTTGTGATTGAACGCAAGTGTGAATTTAAAGTATAATTTAAAAGAAAAGAGAGCCATATAGTTCTGAAACCATCCCAATACAAGCCAAACAAGACAGGAGATGATCATGTAGGTGACCAGTCTAATTAATATGCCAAGAATTTGAAGTGGGGATTAGGAATGGATTGTATGATTTGTACTCTCAAAACAACCTTAGACATGATTTGCTTAATAAATCTAGATCATTAGAAGAAAATGATGAAGATTTGAACCTGTTTAATAGTAGAATATAATGCCAAGTCTCTCTCTCCGTTTTGAAAAATGAAATAGTTATAAGAATGTCATAGCTAGAGATCACTAAAATAATAATACAACAAAGTCAAGATCTTTTGCTTTCTCTCTTCAACTCAATTAATTATTGATGTGAGTGGAATCAGATAGCTAATCTTTGAAAACTGGTTAAGCAATGGTCTCAATTACTATATTTTGACCTTGGGGGGGCATATATATATATTTATATTTATATTAAGCCTGAAATAGTCAACCTGACAATAAATTGCCTTTGATGATTCACAACAAACAGGATTTTATTAATATTTAGATCGTTTTCTCCTTTAGTGTGGCAGATGTTTGAACGGTTCAGAGTATGAATTTTATATTCAATTGTAAATGATGTTATTGGAAAACTTTGGTTCAATATAGATCCTTCTAACGTATTCTAAACACCTTTAGTTGTTGGATTGCTGCTCCCAGTCAAGAATAGTTCAGAACACTCGGAATCCTTTCCCATTTGTGTTGGGACTTCTGTACGGGCAAGTGAACAGAAATAGACATGAATCATCAAACATGGAGTATAAACGGAACTGTAAACAATTAATATCTCATTGATGACTCGGGTTAGATTAGATTAGCATTATTATTATTGCTGCAACAAGGCTTGCTTCCCTTTAAGCTAGATGATGAGATACCAACCCGAAAGCTACCCGCGATTAACATATATCGAATTGTATATGAGTCGTCTTCCGACTTGCAGGATACAAGTTAAGCCGACAATTACAAAGTTAAGTGTTCTAATCTTGTATAGCAAAGAAGATTATGATCATTCTCTAACAACAAGAAGATTGATTTGATTATAATTCATGTTGATGATATTGATAACTTTAGTCTTTTGCGACTGTATTGTATATTTGTACTGCATTTTTATACGTATTTGAAGTTGGAAGGGAGCTGTATATTTGCAAATATAGTGCGTGTATAACATGATCACAACTAAAGCTTGGCTGGAAAATGGATCTTTTCGCAGGTTAGGTGAAGGACAATCATGCATGGTTATGATAGACCTGGACTGGAAAATTGAACTCGTCTGCATAACATGCAAACAATGAGAGAGGAAAAAATACGTTCAAAGCATACTAATTAGTGGCTATTACTAAACAAAATTTTCTCATTCTTTGCATATTTCTCTTTCAAATGGGCTAAAACAGCCTTGCGATCGACATGCACCACGTGTTTGCACATGTGAACTCTTGAATTCCAGATGCCAGATCGAATTCTCTACATAAGCACGACAATGGTAGCCACATTTCGTGATGCCCACCACCCGTCACTGTGCTTGGAATTCCTTTTGATTCATCGATCCCAAGCATGGTTAAGACAACCAGATATTCTTTGTTTTTTCCCTTATAACAAGGAAGAATGTAACACAAACACATTCAGAGAAATCATCTTAATATTACTCTCGTCCAGAAACGTATATAAATATAAATATAAATATATATATATATATATTACTATAGCTTATGTTAAAGTACTTTTTTTAAAGGTAATTTTTATTAGTTAAAGCTTTAGTTTCTGTAATGCTGATGTATTGGAATACACTTTTCTTAATGCAGATCCAGATGTTCAACTTTTTGTATATTTCCATGTTTTTAAGGTTCTTAGTACTTCCCAGACCTAACTAATGACCAAGTCTCCATTGACTTAAACTTCAATGTTCATGTCATGTACCATATTTTACTCATTGATTGAGGCCGATCGGAAAACAGCAAGGTCAACAATCTCAAGCTTTTCCTTGTGGGATTTTAATTTTCTTTTCTTTGTCTTCTATCAAAAGTTTCAGCCCTTAAATATTCCTTCCATATTGAGCATGTATCAGATTGGACATTCCCACTCATTACTTATAACAACCATAATGGCAGTTCAGATTTTTTAAGTGAATATATATGGTCACAAACCATTTGTTAAACTTATCCTACTTGACACGATATTAAATAAATTTCATCGTATAGCGAGCTAGCTTCAAAGTTTTAACTTCTCGCAGCTCTGTACAAAGATCAAGATGGAATAATATCTCATCTACTTTGGAGAATAAGCATCCATCAGGCTAAATCGTCATACCCATTTTGGATCTCATGCCAGGTATTTATATAAAGAGAGAGAGAGAGAGTTTTAGATATTATGAACATAATCGAATTAGTACATATGCGGTCCATCGATGTCCATGATTGGAACTCTGAATTTATGATACCGTCGAGCCCATTCTACCAGATCTAGCTAATGAATAGTGGGCTTGACGTTTTGGTTTACAGATCACTAGGCTATCCCAGCCGCAAGACATGTGGAAAATGCTTGCAATTTGCAATATATATATATATATATATGTTATTGTTACTGATATTGCTATTCCAAGCATATTTTTCAAACCAGGATAGGATCGATATGTCCATTATTAATTCTCTCTTGCATGAAATACTGTTAATAGATATAAAATTGGCCAGTTGTTAAGCCTATTTTTCTTGACTTTTTGGTACTCATAGCAGAAAGTATCTACATACTCTACCTATCCCACATACAAGACAGCAAAGGTAGACTTGTCACTTGTGACTAGTGATTTGTGATTTGTGATTGTGAATGACCGATCATCCGAAAGACTAGTGATAAGGAAGAGGACGCAATATAGCAATCTCATTCAAAGGAAATACCTAGCTGGTTGCAAACTAAGCAAAAGTTAGGAAAAAGTAGTACTTGCTAAACAGTAATATTGCTTTGATGGCCTGTGAATCATGCAAAAAATACCAAATAAAGGAATTCAAAGGATATATACCAAGCTAGCTAGTGGTAGCGCTGAATTCAACGGACACCTTGCTAGCTGGTTTTAAACGAAGGAAAAAAGGTGGTAATGAACATAAAACATCTATTGCTTGATAAGCATGCATGCACAATCTTTGATTTAATGATTCTATGCCATAATTTTTCCCACTTCAGTTTTTTCTTCCCAAATTATATGTTCGAAAGCACACTTGAGTTTCAATTTCAAAACCCAAGAACTTAATTTGGAGAGAATCCTATACATTGACTCTAGAAATAAAAAAAAAAAAAAGAGATATCATACTTAAAAATCTATATAAGAACGCGATATCATTACAAATTTGTTAAAATCAATAAACAAGTAACTAGGAGTAATCTTATCTTCAAAAGTGGTATCATAAGAACATTACAAATTTGTTAAAATCAATAAACAAGTAACTAAGAGTAATCTTATCTTCAAAAGTGGTATCATAAGGAGGGAATCGATATCATTACAAATTTGTAAAAACTAAAAAATAAGTTAATAAGAGTAATCTCGCTTTCATTAAAAAAGTCATTGTAGATATTATTACAAATGTATAGAAAAGATGAAATTAATTTTATTGGGTCAAAATAATAATATCGGGGCCCAATGAACTAAACCGAAAATTAATAATTGTAATTGAATAGGTTTGAATTGGTGCTAAAAGGGAAAGGGCATTGGTGTGAAAACAAGATGCGCGCCATCATTACTCTTTTAGAGGTTATGTTTGACTTAGCCTTTTTTTTTTTTTTTTTTTTTTTTTAACCTTTNACTTAGCCTTTTTTTTTTTTTTTTTTTTTTTCACCTTTCTCTTTCTGTGAACCAAAACCAAACAAAACAAGAACAAGAACACGAAGCGTGCCACAAAATTCGGAAGGTAACGGCGATGAGATGACGTGAAAGCCCAATCAGCAACGGAAACACAATTATCTCCCACGTGCCTGTTGCGGTCAAATGCCGGTGCCCAATCCTGGCCACGTGTAGCCTGATCCTCACCAAATAAAGAAACCGTAAAAGTTGTAAACATTGACCGCCCTAGTAACGTGACTGTGACTGTGACCAACCGTGACCGCCTGTTGCTCGTGGTCAAGCTCAGTCTTGGCCTTGGTTTAGCTATATGTCTTTTTCCTTTATTTTCTTTTATTTTTTTGTAAATTTTTTTCACTTTATGAATTGTAAGAATTATTATGCATACAAATTGTGATAAAATCGTATTTTCTTCGTAAAAGGGTAGGTGAAAAGCTAGTTAATAAAGTTTTAGGTATGTCCCATGATCAATACGTACTTATCTAATTTTTTTTTATAAAATGTATATATATATATATTGATTTTGTTTGGAATTGATAGGGGATCTTCGGTTAGATAAATTTTTTAATATTAAAAGAAATATATAGTTTAATGCATGAATTGCATTTTTGATAAGAAATTCATTTTTGGTGGAGGGTTGAAGGAGTTAGGGGCAATTAATAAAAGGAAAAAAACGAAAGAGTAAAGTTTATTCTGGTCATAGCTAGAGAGGAGTAAAAGTCTTAAGATAATGGAGAGTAGCCAAACCAAACCCATCATCCAAACAACTCTTTCTCTTTCTCTCTCTCTCTCACTCTATAATAAAAAGTAGGACAAAAATTTAAAGCAAAGCCTCACTCTCACATAAGAATATATGAAGCAAATGGTTTAACACAAAACCTCTCTTTCTTTCACTACTCTCTTCTCTTGTTCTTGATCTTCTCCTTCATCTATGTCAAATAATGAGAAGAAAATTCCATACAGTTACGACCCTTTTGATTGTAACCCTCAAGGGTTCAACAGGTTAGGCTTCAACTTGTTTCAAAATCACAATCCTTCTATGTATAATCATCATCATCAACAACAACAACAACACCACCCTGCAGCAGCTGCTACACCCACACAGAGCCTGCAGCAAGCCTTTGATCCCTCATACAGCATGAGCTTCACTGATTGCTTGCATGCTTCCATGGACTACAACACTTTGTCTAAGGCCTTCGACTTGTCTTGCTCATCATCTGAAGTGATCAGTCCAATCGAAGATGGTTCTAATAAGAAAACTACTCGTGCTGCCGTGTCAGATTCAGCTAGGACCAGTGCTGAGAATCCATCAACCCCCAATTCTTCTGTGTCTTCTTCCTCTAACGAGGCAGCAGGTGATGAAGATTCCGAGAACAACAAGAAAGATAAGCAGCTGAAAGGGCGAGAAGATGGAGATGAGAAGTCTAAGAAAGTGTAGGTTATATATCTTGGTTCTTCTTTGTTATTTTATATTCAATATGGTAAAGGTCTTACAACCATTGCAGGGTTAAATAGGGTTCTGTGGATCATTTTTCGTATTTTATGATCAGAGTAGACTTTCAAAGTCTTTCCGAGACTAGTTCCTTCTATGTATTTTCCGTAATTTACTACTATTTTAACAAGACTTTTCCTACTCTCAGTGAAAGGTACCTGGGCAGATCTGTCTGCTATTTTCCTTGTTATCGCTTACTTTTGATCATGGATTATGCTGACTCTATCCTTATATTTTACGAAATGAGAAAAACAAAAGAGGCCAGTACGAAACCCTAATATTAAATATCAATTGTCATTTTATGTGATTTTGAAGAAATTTGCATATATATACATGCATGTTCATTTGGATTGCTAAAAACTTCATCAGTTGTGAACTATTTTTGTTAATTATTATGTGCAGGAACAAGCCAAAGAAGGAGAAAAAGCAAAGAGAGCCACGGTTTGCCTTCCTTACCAAGAGCGAGATCGATCATCTTGAAGATGGATACAGATGGAGAAAGTATGGACAGAAGGCAGTCAAGAATAGCCCTTACCCAAGGTTGCTTTATCTATTTATCATTCTCTCAATTTCGTGCACATAAATCTCTATAAAACTGAAAAATTTTATGATTTCTAGATGCCAATTTACCAAAATTTTGTTAATTATGCCAAATATAAAGGAAAAAAATATGAATTCAAAACTCAATAATATTAGAACTTACATAGTTTGATTTGATTAATTGTGATATAATTTACTTTATGCAATTAGATGTATCGATCATGTTGGTGAATTGTGACTTCAAGAATTTAAAGAGCATATCACCTACTTTAGTTGCATTCCCACCTTATTAATTGCTTAAAACGAATGCTGAGTGCTGCGCTATACAATGCCATTTAGGTGGAAACTGTGTACAGCTTCATTTTTCATCTTACATTACATGGGTTTGATGATAATCACATTAATCTCCTTGTAATCTGAGTTGTAATCTACACGAACAAAATGTTGATGAGTATTCTTCACCTTTTTTAAATATATACTATTGCAGAAGCACGTACGAATCTTACTGACTAGCGTCTTTTATCTGTTGATAAAACTTAAAAGTCAAAGTGTAATAATGACTCGAATAAACTTTATCATGTTGAAAGGAGACTTCATAAAGCTAATGTCTCTTGTGGATTGGTTGGCATTGCAGAAGTTACTACAGATGCACTAGTCAAAAGTGCACTGTGAAGAAACGCGTTGAAAGATCCTTCCAGGATCCAACAATCGTCATCACAACATATGAAGGGCAACACAACCATCAGTGTCCTGCTACACTTCGAGGAACTGCAGCCGGGATGCTGTCACCTTCCCTTCTGGCATCTGCGTCGGTTGGCCCCAGCTTTCCCCAGGAGCTCCTCACTCACTTCCTTCCACCGAATATTACGAACAACCAAAGTGTCCCGAGTTCAATGTACTACCAGACTCTTGCAGGTCAGCAGCAGCTCCAGGTTCCTGATTATGGTCTGTTGCAAGATTTGATTCCCCCATTCATGCACAAACGGGATCCATGAACTGATCACTCCCTCATTCTATATTTCATTCATAAAGGGGAGATATTTTCAAGATATATGGATGCATAATCGTGAAGCTGTTGGAGTACGCATACTACTCCATTCATATTCTCCAGGATAATCTTGGGAAACCCTCTTCAAAATTTTGTTCAAATAGTGAACCACGACCAAGTTTTTCCTTTAAAGAAGTGGGAAGGGAAGTCTTTTTTGAGGCTGCCATTTACATGCATGGGAAACTGTAAGATGTTTGATGGATACAATTAATGGGTTGATACTATCATTAAGTTTGTGACAATATTGCACTAATTACTGTGGTGGCCTCTTTAACCACTGCTCTGGAGGTAGAATATTTGAGGTGAGAGGATTATTGATACTTGATAGCTAGCGCTTTGAGCGTTTCTATATATATAGATGTAAAATTTGGCCTTGTTATTATCTTTAAAAGTCATGAAGTCTCATATATATAGTTCATTAATTAAGTTAGAACTCGATCGGCCTGTTTGATCTCTTCAATTGCATATTAACATCTATTTCCAGTTTTAAAATGCGTTTCATAGTAGTTATTAATTGCCATAAATGCAAATACAATAACGTTACTGCACAGGTACATGTATATAGAAGTAGTGTCAGATTTTAGTAATGAACTACGTACTGAGCTAATTGTATACCAACATTTTACTTCAAAGCATTTAATAAATTAAATGAGTATCTGAATGTTGTGTGCTCAACTTTGTTAGTATACCTAGTAATGAACTCTATTTACTGTTAGGGGCAGCAATTTGTATACGAAAAGATTATCAAATTTATAAATCCTTTCAGAGAGGAAAATTTATTATGAAGATGCATATGAGAGTGAATTAGCTGTCCACTTCATCTGTTTTTGTTTTCTTAATTCTTCTAGCTTGTTGGTACTACGGTGAATGAGCTGATGAGTGATGAATGGCAATTATGTACGTCAGCTGGCTCGATGGAATGGTGATGAGCTAATTAAGTCAGGCCGGAGAGGAAATTATATATAAATATTGGGATGTAAGTAGCTAGCAATTCTGTCCCTCCCAGTATTTAAAATATCTCTGAAAGGTTTGTTCAAACTCTTAGGTAGGATTAGGAAAGTTGATTACTGGATTACGGAGTATCAAAATTTTATATATGTCTTCTCCTTTGCTATGATATTTGTCTCACTTGTAAGGGTAGGTTTTGGTTTTATAAGAAAGAATAACCTCTGTATCCAATAAGTTAATTTTTTGAGTTTGATAACAGATTAACCTCGGTAATACATTTTAAGTCATTTTTTAAGCTTGATGATGGCAGAGTTAATTAATTCCATTATCTAAGCTTGATGAGAAGGAGAGTTAATTAATTGATCATTATCATTGAGAGAATAGAGACGGCTGGTGATGTGAGAGAGGAATTACAATGATATATAGTTGTCACATTCTGAAAGAAAGCTAGCTCTTAGATTATAATGAGGATTGAATATTTCTGTATTTAAGAAAAAATTATAAAAATCGACTCAATCCAATGTGGGTATTTAAAAACTATATTAGATATTGAAAATTTAATCGTCATGATCATTTCAATACTTGACACTTGACACTCGACAAGTAACGCTTGTTGTTGGATATTGTCAATCTCTAATGCTCGATATTTGACACATCTAAAAAGATTTATTGAATACCAAGTACTAAATTTTAATAACAAAAGAAAAAAGTGTCTGACAATTGATTATCGGATAAAATTATAACATTGAAACTTTTTATAAGAAATTAATTAAAAAACAGACTCGAATTATCAAGAAGCACCCAAAATTGGGTTCTTTTTTTAATTAATTTCTTTTATATTTATGGGTTAATCTTTTATTAGCTTTTTGGATAAAACTCTCGCCCTAATTGGAGGTTAATGAAAAAGAGTTGATTAATTAATCAATTTCCGACGTTCTTCAACTTCCAGGCTAGCTTACCTCATTTTAATTGGCAGGAGCTGATTTAAAACTATTAATCCTTCTGCTTTGATCATTAGACTTTAGGGTTCCTACCCACCAATAATTAACCTCGTATGAGACAGCTTTTGATTCACCAAGAAAACGGCTTTACACATAATTAATATTACTTTCCACTTCACTCATCAGGCAAAATTGTCCACACAAACACAGTAATACGTAGCCTTTAACACAAAACAGGGTAGGTGGCGACAATCTCTCAAGCCCCGTGGTAAGAAGGAAAGTATCACAATACTCTTGAACAAGAAATAACTCAAAAGGAGATAGACGAGTGGGACAGCAGTAGTAACTCTATGTTACAATCAATTGCTATTCCCTCAGCATGGCGTCCTTCTCAAGAGCGTTGTTGTTTCTTCCTTGCTGCAAAAACCCATAAATGTTTTGGTTTTACCGACGTTATTTTCCTACAATCGAGTTAGTGACCGAATAAATAGTATCAAGTTTTGAAGATTATTTATTAAGAGAATCGACTAACCAAAAAAAATTTCTCGACGGAGTGAGATAAAAAAAGAATTGTTAATAATATGTTTTTACGATAATATTAGTTAATTTTGCTAATAATTTATAAAATATGTGTCTTAAAAAATAAATTATACGTTATTTAATACATATGTAAAACAAATGTTAGCAATATTTCACATATATTTATTTTTTCTAAAAATTGTTAATAATATTTCTATTTCTACACAAAAGTTTTTCCCAAATTGCTTAGTGAAGTAACAGTTTTAGCAGGGAGACAGGGATGATACTGAAGAGTGGCGCTATGGTAGTTGCTTGCAGGCCTTTTCTTCTAAGGCCAAGTTGCTTCTCTTCCAACATCAACACAGAGCAGCTGCGAACCCAGCTCGATCAACTTCACGCTGAATCGGAGAGCACTCGAACCAAAGGTAACCTCACCCACTATCAATACCCTTTTCTTTATTCCTCAATTTTGTTTTTCTTTCAATTTTCTGCAAAATCTAATCAATTTGGTTTGTGGGTGCTTTTTATCATTGGGATTTTTATTGAATTGGTCACGTTTGTTTTCAACTTGAAGATGATAGATAATAAGCGGATGTTAGTGTTCTAAATTTGTTGAATTTGGTGTCAAAATATGGTAAGAGAAAATGAACTTGAATGTAATGGCGATGTTGTTGATTCAGCAAACAGTGCAAGACTGAGACTTTTGCGGTTGTCGGAGGCAGCAGAGAAGCTTAAACGACAGGCAGCTATTAATGTTCATACTGGGAAGGAAAATGATGCAAGGGAATTACTATTTCAGAAGAAGAAGGTCATGCAAGCCATGGAGAAGTCGAAGAATCGGATTGAATTGCTTGATGAGCTTTCTGCAAAGCTTAATGAGGTAGAATGCAGAGCTTTCTTTTTCCCCTAAAGTTTAGTTATATGAAGATGGTTCAAACAATTCCTATGCCATTAGATTTGTTTTTTAAATGCTGATGTAAGTTGATATTGCAATAAGCCCAGTGTAGCTAAAGTGTGTCTGAATTTTGATGTATTGTTATCGGCACTGAAAGTCTGCAGCTAAAGCAAGTAAAATGTTGCAGATGCTATTCGATTGGTTGATATCCTGAAGCAGCTACAGAAGGTTAAGAAATGATGGGTTGAATGTACTTACGAGGAAGTAATTAGAATTTGTTGGAAACACCATACTGTTGTACTTATGATGCTCATTTATGGAGTAATTTATTCCCTTAGCCCTTCAGTAATGGCACAATGAGTCAGTTCTTTGTTTGTGCTTTTGCAGCCTTTATATAGTTCTTCACAACTAAAACTTGGGTTAGTTGAAGCCTGTATTTGGAGCAATGAACATAATCAGCAGATCAGAACCTGAGATACCTGTCTGTTATAATTTTGCAATGTTTGATGCTTTTTTGGGAGCATCGCACTCCTATAAACTTTGAGTGGTGTTGCATCACTATTGTTGTGTTAATGGTAGTTGTAGAATGATGGTCATTTATTCAGTTTATTTCATACTGCAGCCAAATTTTTTATTCTAGGTTGATCTTTCGTAATTGTCATATTTAGAGATGCAAATTTATCACTGATGGACTTCTTCAAGGTTTTCACTCAGTGTATTAAATTATTTACAATCGTCATGACTTTGGACACAAGATCGAGCTGTAGTCAAAGCCAAATGCAGTTCTTGGAGAATCTGGGATTTTTACACATTAGTTAGACTTGTTTACTTCCATTACTGTGACATCCAACTAGATTTTCCAGTACCCTAATATAAATACGGGAGAAAAACGACCACCTAGAGAGTATTATAGATTGAAACTGGAAGCATTGTCTGTTAAGGTTAATCATACTCACTTTGACATAATTTTTCTCATGAAACTACTTTTTATTTTGTCTAAATTTGTTTTCTTGGTCTTATCGAAGAACTCAATATTGTAGTTTATTATATGGTCAAAGCCTAATCTTGTTTCAGGCAATATCTGTAAAAGAAACTCAACTGATTGGGAATGTTGCTTTGGATCTTGAAGTTGATAGAGAAGATCCTCCCACACCGGTTCGGATTGTATCTCCGAAACAGAAAGTTCAAGCAGACACAAACAAGGACAAAGACTTTGACTCTAATGCCCTGAAACTTGGCAAGGCTGATGTCAAAGTTTTGCAATTTCCAGCCGATAGTCAAACACATTCACTAGTTGATTGGAAGATGGAGGATTGTCAAGGATCTCTAGGTGTGGACATTGATACTGAAGATAACGTTAGCAGCCGTCTGAGGGGAATATCCTCTTTCTTCAGCTTCTTGGAACATCTGGATGAACAGCTTAACAATATTGAAGAAGAACTTGTTACAATATTAAATGTCTCTACTCTAATTCTCAATAACAAGGAGAAGCCAAAAAATTTGAAGGTGCAGCAGGCAATGGAACTTCTTGAGAGTGTACGTGGCATTAGAGGGAGGCAAGTGCCGTCTACCCCATTTAATACTTTTAACAATTGTGTCTAGTGCCTAGAGATATTAACTTTCTCGACCCTAATACTGTTCATTATTTTTGTGTTCACAGAATTGCAAGTTTCATGCAGTCAATGGTGGAGATCAGTTAAAGGTTCTCTTAACATATTGAGTTTTTTGTGCTAGGTGAGGATTTGGTTTCCTGTCCTCTTGAAATTGTATCTTCGTTAATTCAATCTCATCTAAGGACATATTTTCTTCCTTTGAACCATGACTAAGCTTTCAATAAAAGTCATTTTAATCCAATAGGAACAAGTGTTATGATACATGTTCAACTACAAGCTCTTTGGAAAAGTGGATAGTGTATTATCAATGTTTTCGATTTGACCATGAAAACCTTCTAAGTTGGTGTAAATATCAACTTCGTACCTGTCTGTATTAGATGCTACATAATAGTATCCTTTATACCCTTAAATATTAGTCTTATTACCTTTCAAACTGGCTGGACAAGTTGCTAACTTCTGTATTTTATGGCAACTAGCCTTGCAAGCCTATGATTATTGACAATAGCAATTGTTCAGAGCTGTAGTTATTTTACTGTACATTGTTGTGTTAAAACAAGTTTATGTGAAGTGGCAATATTAGCAATTTAGATTGACTGATTTGGAAATGCTTTAGCTCACCAGTTGCCTTAAAACTTTGTAGTTTCAAAGGAATTCTAATTCATAAGCTTCAACATCAAGCTGCTTGGAGTCAACACAAAGTTATCTGTGGTTAAAAAGAAAGGCCTGCAATTGATGGAATCTTATCATGCAACTAAATTGAAGATATTTTTGTCGGTGAGTGTAGCTGTCAGTTATGCTTCTGAAGCATTAGAGAAAAGCACGGTGGTTTCCCTTTGGAGGTTCAAAATACACAATGCAAGTTTGCTCAGCTGCATCTTAGTCATGTTTATAAGAAATCGAAACGTACAATTCATTGCTTATATTGCAAGAAAGCATGTCTGATGAAACCATAGATTTGCTTGGAGTCGAAATGTGACCTCTTAAAACTCGAGGACAGAAATGTATTTATGGCTGCTACTCTGCAGGCATTTTAAATTTTGAGATCCTTTTATATATAAAATACATTCTATATGATATACATTCAAAGTACATAAAGCAAGTTGCTCTGCTGCATCTTAGTCATGTTTATAAGAATTCCAAACTTACAATTCATTACCTGTATTGTAAGAAAGCATGTTTGGTGAAACCATATATCTACTTGGATTGGAAATGCGACCTTCCAAAACTATGTATTTATGGCTGCTGATCTGCAGGCATTTGATCTTTTCATATATGATATACATTCTATATAACTAGATGAAAGGTGAGAAAAACAAGAAAATGGTAACAAATCGCATAAAACCGAGACGCCTGAGGTCCATTTGTTACCAAAATAATATTTGCAAAGAAGAGCCCTGACTATCATGGCCAGCTGAGCGATTTTCTGCTTTTGGATGGAAATGAGCCATGCATAGGTCACCATCGGGCCGTGGCCTTGTATATATAAAAAAAATCGATGATGGTTGTTTGCTCGATTTCCGCTACGCTGTATGTGGTAAGGCTGCAAGGTGACGCCATTTCCCAACATACACCCAACTTTCTAATTCCTATTGTGAACCTCATTTGAGTCAATCACTACTGTCCATGAGATCTGCAAATGTAATTTTGCCACATTTGGTACTGTCTATCAAATCAAATTGCTTGCATATCTGCTGGATGTCTTTCTCTGCTATCTTTCCCATCTCCTTGAGCTTGTATATGATAAATTCAGATTTACTGCAAGCATGAGACGGATCAACAAAATGGTTACATTACATCGAAGGAAAATTGGAGAAGGTAAAGAAATTTGACAAAGCCATCAATGAACCGTAAAAGAGTTCCTTATTAAGAAATTGTTTGGAAACAAAGAAGTCATGCAACACCAAATTAACAAAAAATCAGCGTCATGATTGTTTCTCGCCAATGTTTTGTTCTTTGATCAAATTTTCTTGATACACAACTATCTAGTTGGACAACCTGTTGGGAAAAAGTCGCTTTCACCCAAGTTGAGCCACTTGACAAATTGATACAAGCAATGACTATTTCAACTAACAGAATGTGGTTCGCTATCATAGAACTTATACGGAGACCATCTCCTGGAATTAGAATTGTGAACTGTCAGAATTGGACTCTTCATGTTCATAAACTAGTCAAAGTCAAACCAAACATTTCGCTGCATGGCTGCATTTTCTTTCTACTACAGGAAAGAACATCAAAATTCCAGGTAACAAATTAACAATATCAGTGGAGAATTGACCTGTAAACTCACTACCATCTAGCAAAACAAAACTTGCTTTCTGGATATCAAAAACTTCAGTGTGAAAGTGCCTAGTTGTTAGCCATAATCTATCTTAGACATCTGACTTCAGTTGAACTAGCACACCAAGTCATAAACACTCAATCTATCAGTTCTTGCTAATAGCTTCTCTAAAGTGAGTGGGCAGAGGAGTTCTGATCAATGTATATATGGTCTCAATTGTTAAGCTCCAGAGATTTTTCTTGAAGATCAAAGTTCTTTAACGATAAAAGCATGTATACAAAACATTGAAATGTTATTATCTGCTATTTAGACAATTTCTGGACTCTCTTGAACATGAAAGGAACTTCCTTTTTACATGATTATAGTTGAAAGATCTCATTCAACTTCAGATTTCACCCTGCAACTAATGAAATACCATTCCCCACACCACCGAATGTCCTAACATTAATCACCAGAGAACTCTGCATTCGCATGGAAATTTCCACCCAGAAATATTTTCTTGTCATCTGATGTCATCATGAAGATCACATAAAGCTATATTGGCTTCAAACTTGATGGTCCTGCCAACCAACTTTTGTTTGTGAAGGCTCCCTGATGTTATCAAATATTAGTTTACGCACAAGTGTTGCTCAACTACTGCGTCCCATTATCTCATATTTAAATCCTAAGCCCGATCTTATCTTATAGTATGATTTGGATATCCTATCTTCTTTAATCTACCAATGTTAAAAGGACTTTCTTTTCCCAGGTTGTAGCTTTCTCACATCTGTAAAAAGTTGTCAATATGATTTTGTTCCATTTTAGCTCAACTAATTTCGACCAAGCTCATCTCCCTTTGTATCAAAAAGTCATTTGGAAATGATCCGTTCTTTCTACCTAATTGAGCATATATCTGTTCGACATAGCGCCTAAAAACTCTAACTCTCCAAGTTCATCCTATTTGCGCCAAATTTCATCAACTGAGTCCATAGAAAGAGCTAATTTGTTCTTGTATGTTACTGTCAAAAACTCAGGTTCTATCACATACTTGTAACTCTAATCCAATGTCATAAATTATCAATTGAAACCAAGAATATGAAGGTGATATAAAAGAGAAGAAAAATTGCAAAGCCTTTCAAAACTTTAAATAGATAAATTCATCCATAAATCTGTACACTAGAAGATAATGAAAGTACCTGATGGATCCATCATTATCAAGGTCTGCAGCTACCAAGTCCCCCAAAGTCATCTTCTTCTGAAGAACCCATTTTGCAATTATTCTATTCCTCTTGTCGATCCTAAGCTCAGCCAAGGTCAGAAAAGCCCTAGCAACAGCTAATGAGCTTACTAGTAACCATATGATAGCAAAACACCTCCCTGTTAAAGTGGAAAAAGAATAGTCCCCGTACCCTACAGTTGTGACAGATATGACAGAGAGATAAAAGCTATCAACCCAATTCAAATGCTCAATAAAATGTATAGCAACTGTCCCTATAGCAAGACAAGCCACCACAACTCCCAAAGCCAAGGCCACCTTGATTCTAATCCTCATTCTTCCTTTCTCTTTATCAATCATATAAGTTCTCATCGCTGCATTGAACCGATTCTCATCCACAGTGCTCAACAAAACTGCTTCTTGCCTGTCACAAATGTATGTTACCAACCCATGTAGCAGAATATCGATGAACCCAAATCCAACCAAAATGAAAACGCAAGTGAACAGCTTGGTAAAGGTTGTGTCTGGAACAATATCACCATACCCAATTGTGCAAAGAGTGACCACAATGAAGTACAAGGCATCCACAGGCTTGAGAGTGGCAGTGCCCTTGAAGTTCCCACTAAGCAAATATATTACAATTCCAGCAATTATATACAGAATTAAACCAATAAAGGCCTGCCGCACTATCAAAGGAGTAGACTTTGGTGTTGGCCTGGGGTCAAATGAATCTGCAACAAAAGCTTCCTTAAACTCAGTGAATACAGAAGGAGCAGAGTGGGAGCGGCGAGGGAGTCCTCTTCTCTTGTTCAAGTTGTTCAAGTTGGAAATGAGATTGACATAAGGAGTATTTGGGGTTGTGATGATGGGAATCACAGCATCGTTGGTGATAAGATGAGCAGTTGATTTGCGCCTGGGAGTGCCAAGACTAAGACCAAGATCAAGATACCCTGATGGGAATTCTCTCCTGATTGATGCTGGTCTAGTGCTAGTCCCTTCTTCTTTGAAGAGAAGTGGTTCATCCATGTTGAATCTGCATGATAGGAATTAAATTAACAAATTTGTGCGGCGTTGTAGACACAGTTTTTTTTGTTTTTGTTTTTGCTTTTGCTTTTGCTTTTGTTTTCCTTCCTTACAGGTCTGAAAGAAACTACAAGTCAAATACAATCCAAAGCGTACACATAACTGTTCTGATAGGTGGTTCATCTAACAGTCAAAAGCTGCAAAACCCACTTGTGACTCTTGCCAACTTCCCTTTGCCTGTCATAAACCTATGCGTTCGTTCGTTCCTTTATAGTTTAAGGTCCCTGCAAAACCTCAACGTAACTGCTGTACTTCCCTTCCCAAGATCACAGAATTCAACTAACAAGTAACACCTTTTCGCTTTCTAAGAATTTCTAATTAATATATTGTTAAAATATTAGTATATAACTACCAATCATGATTATTTTTGTTTATTGAAATGGGCAATTATTATGCATGTTGAGATAAAAAATTATCAATATGAGAGGCCAGATGTCTAAATCAATGATAAATTTGTGGCAGCTGCAGCATCAGTATTCACAGGAGTTCCAATTTTCTATTGACCCACCGAAAAGCGAAACTTGGGTTGGTTTGTGTGATTCACCAGGACCAGGTCATGGTAAATAAGATCATAACATCTCCATGACAGAGTTGTTGGGTGCTTACCGACCCCTCACATATATAAAAAAAATTCACGAACACGATAATAATGTACACAAGAATCAAAAAGAATAAATTCAGATAATTTTATCATCGTAGTTGCATTAGATGTTTTGGTCCCTGGGCTGGACCCGTAATGGGTTGGGCTGAAGCCACGGCAGCAGGGCCTTTTTTTCTGATTTTGGAGTTTTGTCGTTTATGAAATGAAAGGTATAGATTCTAGTAGCAGGCTAGCATACAAAAAACACCTGAAAAAATCATGACCACAGCTGGCCTCCAATCATATCAAATTATCAATAATGGCCCGAAATCCACGCTCCACGTGACCCAACCATCATTTTTCATGGTCTGTCTGCCAACGTTTTGTTCCGTTCTGTTCAGTTCAAAAACCCTGACTTGGCATAACCTTATCCTGTTCACTTCAACTACTGGCGTTTTAATCAAAAAATTTCTTAACCAAGTAAAAACTCCAAATTTGGCTCACATGCCTAATACCACCAATCAATTTAAAAAAAAAAAAAAAAAAAAAGAATATGAGAAGACCCAAAGTCACCTTTAGTGATTGAGTCACGTCAGTATCCTTCCTAAAAAATATATGATAAGAGGTTTACAATAATAAATAAATAAATTTAGTATTTAAGTCATTATCATTTATTATAATAGACTTTTTAATATTTCTTATCACAAGGTACCAAAAAACATATAGCAGGTTCACATTACTCAACAGTATACAAACAATAAGGACATGGCATTCAGCCAAACAATTGCTTTAACCCTACATCCTCATTAAAAAAATATATATATATCATGAACGGCCTGGCTGGCTCCACAGAGAAAAAAGTTTCCTATGATTACTTGTGGGCAATTCACTAGACTGCTGTGTGGTAGTTGAGATCTCTATGGCCACTGTCCAGTAAAGAGTACCCAAGAATTGAGGAGCACCAAGCTTGGTTGGGATTATGAGAGTCAGTAACTACAAGTCAGCTCTACCAGATACAAAGTTGTGACATTCATGGGTGTTATGTTGGTTTCGAGTCAAATTCAAACTTTTTTTAAGGAAAATTGCATCAATACCAAGTATAAACTAGATCCATTGTAATGCATCTAGGTTTTTAATACCAACTTTGAGTTTGTGGTAACTACAACCAATTTGCTTCTATTCGTGATGGATGCATGTTCTGTTCCCACTAGTCTCAACTACTTCATTTCTAGTACTTATGTATGCAATAGTAAAGACTATAAATACAAAGTAAATTTATTACTCATGCATGTATGGCAATAGACAAATTACTATATATAGTCTTAATGTATGTCATAAAAGCACATATTAAGTTCTTAAAATTTGTGTTTTATATTTATTTCAATTATTGATTTATCTTAAAAATTATGTTAAATTAATTATATTATTAGATTTTATAATTTTTAAAATAATAAAAATACACTTTTTAACGTAAATTAATGATTATAGTAACTGAAATACAAAGTTTTAATAACTTAACCTGTACATTTCAAAGCACACGTTTAAAACTATCGTTTTACAATATATTTTTGTCTCTTTCTGCAGCACCACAGGATATTCCATCAAAATGTGTTGTTTCCAAGATTCTTCTCCGGTACTCGAGGTTTGTTTTTAAAAAATTCTGTTCCAAGATGTAAATCTTAATTCTCAATAAACCATTTTAAAAAGAATAATTATTCAAATGATTCATACAAATTAAATTCACATAAATTCATGTAACAATATAAGATTGGAAATGTAATACTATAAATAAATTAGATGAATTATGTAATAACATCATATAAATTGCTCTTTTTTTTTAAAAAAAAAAAAAAAGTTTCACTTGCAAGGATATTTGCCAGACATTAACATGAAAAGGCTCAAAAGGACAGTCGTCAAATATTTGATTCAAATTCACCATCTGAAAATCCATGTAGCCCACCAACTGTATTACCGAACTATATATAGCCCAACAAACAAAAATTTAAAGGGCCATGCTGCTGTAGGCCTACTGAGCCTGGGTCATGTATTAGCTGAGATGAGGCATGGGCCTAAAGTAAGCTGGTCAATATTGAAGCCCCTTCAACGAACAAGCCATTTGTGGATGGCAAAGGATGATGGAAGCTATTCTTCCAACAAAAAGATTCCTGTCTCTCTTCTTGTGAAACTGTCAATTCTATTCTGCGTCTATTAATAGCAGTATGCAACTAAGAATTAACATTAGAACAACAAATAAATTCATTTGAAATCATTGATAAACTATTTTTTCATCCTGGACGCTGCACCATACATTTAATTCCTCTGAGGTATAAAAGTAAAAACGAAGAACACTAACCGCGTGGGGCCATACTTGCTTTCACTTTATTCAACTGATGAGAACATAACTTGCACCATCTGGAAGTGAATTTGCTTCAGTTGGAGCTAAGGTGGCACGAGGTAGAGTTTTCCGGAGCTGTGCATGAGACTCTGCTTCTTGCTGAAACATCCTAACAAGCTCTTGGAGCTCTAATTTTCTCACTTCAACATGGTCACCAATCACCATCGGTGGGCTTTTTCAACCCAAGGTAGAGCAACCCGATTGCGATCAGAACAACTCCTAACAGGAAGAGGATGCCAGAAAACAGAGCAAATGCATACGGAGATTCGTCAGCTCCAGGTATTCCTTCCACATTGATCCCAAAAAGACCAGTGATGATGGAAAGAACTAGGCCACAACCCCCAAAAACTCCTAAATTATGTGTAACTGTAAGGCTACTGTCCTAGAATTTGCAGTTACAGAGTGAGAAAACATGTCATCAAAATCTGAATAGCAGAAGTCTAAAGAGGTCTAAATAAATAAGTGTCAGTGAAATGTCTTAACTATCTCGTAACTAAATGCATATTTAGAGTCTTTTTTTTTTTCTTTTTTACAAACTAAAACAGTTTACGACAAATATGTAATATAAATGTTATCAGCCGTAGTTTGGTTCTGGTAGTGAGAGGTCTTGACAAATGAAACGAAGTAACTAGTGGTGGCACAGCGGTTAAAAATTAAACAATAAACACCTTTACAATCTTCCCAACTAAAAATTGAATACTGAGTGAAACAAATGGAAATTGCAACAAAAAAGAGACTTAAAATGGTAAAGTAACTTCAGGTTAAGACTAGCATAGTAAAAACTACTAAGCAGTTTCAAAAATTACCCCTAACATAACCTCAGAAACAAGGCAATCATATTTTTTGGCAACTTTCCAGCCAAAAGTGATGTTAGATGATCAGAGAACTACTATCGATTTTTAATAGCAATTTTTTCCTTCAATCTTAAGCATTCAAAAATCAGGGGATTTGTAGTACATACCAGTAAAATACCAAATTATGAAGCATATATTAATCCAACAATATGTTAAGGCTATGAGAATAAATCTCTAGGAGGCTACTTTAAGATCGAGTTATTGTAAAGAAAATGTCACTGTCATTCACACATCATAAACCATACGGAGATGGCATGGCATTCTTTTGAACCAGACTCAAAATGTGTTTAGCAGTTGGAGGATACCTGAGATTATCTAAGTCACATATGTTTGCCCTAGAGCACAAGTTTTATTGGTACTAAAATTATTGACGTCTATTACTATCAAACAAAGCACATTTACCGAAAGCAGCTCAAAGTTTCAAGAAAGCAGCCACTTGTGCATTTCAGAAATTCAGACTGTAGTAATTCAGTGTACCAAGACAACCTTTCGCCAAAAGAATGAATATAGAAAAAAAATCATGGCTGACAACAGAAAATTGTCACATAAGAACTCAGAAATTTTGAAACCAAAATATTTGAACATTGGGTTAAGAGTATATATATAAACCTGCAACCACGCACGAACAGTGCTCTGCATGACATCTTGGATTGTAAATAACCTACCACGAACTGCTTCTTGCTCTTGAATCATTTCCCTTGTTGTCTTTCTTACCCCTTCTAGCAAGCTCCGTGTTAGATTCCCTCTCAAGTGTTGAAGAAGCTCAAACACAATTTCTTCCCTTGCATGAAGTGACCATTTTGCTCTTATAACCTGCTTGTTGAAGAACAAAATTAAAGGTAAAATAATAAATTATGAGTAAAGGATAACTAATACTTGTTTCCTACATGTCTGACAATTTAATTAGGCGCTGGCGTACCACTTCCTAGATGATACTATTTAAGTTCTTATGAGCAGTAATCTTCCAACTCCATACAGACCTTGACAGCCATAATACCATTAGTTACAAGGGCACAAACCACTATAGATTTTTCATGAATCATCTGAATAATTTATTATAATCACTCAATCCAGGTAAGACACCCAATAGAATACATGGTTCCACTAACTTAGCAATCCATTCTGGCAAGTATATATATCTCTCCCATGTGTTGTGTGTGTGTGTAAGCGTGCACACATATACATACATAGAAAATAACATACCAGCATATAGATGAGCCATACGGTAAAATAGCCTAGATTGTTTTTGAGATGTTACTTGGAAAAAGCGAGAAGCTTAATACTGCCAGTTCTTTTTAAAGCAGGGAGATACAAATATTAGACTAAGGGCTGGCTTTAGATCGCTTTCGCTGCAAAAATAAGTACTTATTTTTGCTACTTATTTTTGTAGCAAAAGCAATATAAAGTGCATGAGAATGTTTTTAAAATTGTCTTTGAAAATCAACTGTTGTATAAATAAGTTGATTATATAAAGAGTTTTAAAAGTTGGAAAAAAAAATAGGGTCCTGTTTTTTTAGGACTACTTCTGCTTTTAAAATATAAAAAATCATAATTATTCTTATAAAAAATTTAAAAGCACAAAGTTTCTATCTGTTTGTAATCAACAAAATTTTGTTTTTTACTTGATATTTATTGAATTTAACAAATATATATTCTAATTATAAATTTATTTTATATTACATATATTTATTTATTATACTTTTATAAATCTTAAATTATTTTATAGATATATATCTATTTTGAAAATTATAATATTAATTTAAATTAATCTTTTGGCATTAAATTAAATTAAAAAATAATTTGAACTTTGATGGTTATACAATTCATAAATTCTTCCTTTAATTAAGTTTTTAAAATATTATAAATGTTATTATTTATATAAAATTATAAAATTACTTGTATAGAAATTATTAGAAATAATTTTAAAAAAGATTTCATCATAAAATATTAATAATTAAATATTATAAAAGTATAATATACATGTCTATTTTGGTTATTTATACATAATAAAGGCAAAAGAGAAAGCAACCGCAATCCCAAACACCGTTATCATACTTTTAAAAAAAGCAAAGTAATTTTTTAAAATTGTTTACCAAACACCTCCAATTTATTTTATAAATTGTTTATTTCTCTAGTAAAACAAAAGTTGTTAATTTCTAAAACAACAACAGTCCCAAACTGGCCCTAAAACCTATACTTATGCTCATTATCATCTGAAGCATCCCTAACTTGCCAAGTGATTTTTCAAAAACTATAAAAGAATATCATTCAAAGACATCCCTACCTTGACAAGTGATTAGGAAAACTCTATACAAAAAAGCAACTCTACTGCAAAGAAAATATACTGAAAAGACGCATATCCTCATGGGTTCTCCTATTTACAAATTTTGTGGTATGAGTCATGCAAAGGTAACGGCGGATTCACCAAAAAAGTAAATTAACGAAGTGAAATGTTTTCAGTAAAGCAAAATGAAATGGTACAATGCGTATGAAAGCACCTATTCATAAACTTCAACTCAACTTCATCTGCTACCCCAAAAATGGACTTGCGGAATAGCCTATAAGAGCAATAGCAGGAAACATCTAAAATACAAAACAAAACCTCTTAAAATCTGAGGAGTATCAGACACACAGAAAAGGATAACTTGTAGGTACAGCTATTCAGTAAAGTCTAAATTACAGGAGGAGAGAAATCTAGAAGATAAATGTGTTCTGCCCATTATCCAATAAACCAACCAAAATAGTCCCCTTCAAAAATGCTAACAAGACATAAAGCAAGTAACTTTAAGCATTAAAAATGAATTAAACATTGAGATATATTCAACTGGTGAATAAATTCCCACCTTCATGGACATGTTAATTGTTTCTTTTTAGTTATGAAATATTATATGATTCTATTTCCTAGTCCGAAGCGGAATTGGTAAAACAATTGCCAGATTGGTCATCACTTCAGGAAATCTCAATTAGCATGTAGACCCAGTTTCTTTATATTGAATCCAGCAACGTATTTTAGGAAAGAAATTCATCATAAGTCATGGATTAGAAAAGTAAGACAAAAAAGTACCAATAGTAAACTTAAAAAAAAATAATAAATAAAACCATCATCAAGAAAATCATAATTATACTTGAACTAGAAGTTAGCATAGATTGAACATGAGACTACCAAATGAAAGTAAAAGCCATCATGCAAATGGCCTTTTTTTGAGCCGAAAGTACTAAAAGTTTGGAGAAGTTGGGTTTCAGCTTTCAAGGTAAAAGAATTCCATTACCTATCATCCCATCGTGCAAGCCGACAAGCTAGATGTGCTATGACCTCATGGATAGTTAATAAAAAATTTTGTGCCTGCCAGGATCTTAAAACAATTGGGATGTCATCGTCATCAACTAAGGGATCACCAGCAGACTGCCCTAATAGTTCGAATAATAGTCCCCCAGCAACTCTCACTGGAACCTGTAAACAAACAAGAAAAATTGAATTGTGTTACCATCGATCTAGATAAGATTCAGGCAGAGCTCAACCCTACTAAATCTATTGATATTGCAAACCTACTGATTCAATGACCATGCATCACATCTTAACTAATTACAACAAATCACTTTCTTCAACACTACCCTCAAAAGTCACGGAAACCATATAGCTTGTCTTGAGATCTATGATTGGTTTGCTACAGATGATTCTCACTCATTATCAAAAGTTGTTGAATATCACTTGATCCACCTAAGGTGTTTGAAATAATTCCACTTTGAAACAAAAGCCTACTGCTGTGGAAACGCAAGACTTCTACCTCCCTACACACACATGATAGAGGCTACCAACTATATCAAGCAAATAAACATTTTACCTCATATAGAAGACGCTTCATTTTCTCACTTATCAGCTTACTTTCATCTCGAAGAGCAATAGAAATAGCAGGATGCAACCATTGAGCATTCCTCAACCATTCATTTACAAAAGCCTACTGCTGTGAAATGTAAGACTCCTACCTACCTACACATTACAGAGGCTACCAACTATATCAAGCAAATAATGCAACATTTTACCTCATATAGAAGATGCTTCATTCTCTCACTTATCAGCTTACTTTCATCTCGAAGAGCAATAGAAATAGCAGGATGTAACCATTAAGCATTACTCAACCATTCATTTACAGAAGGGTGATCAGCGGCCACATTACACCACCAAGTGGGTCCAACTGGCCTTTCCCAGTAAGGAGCAGCCAAATCTGCAACAGTAACATCATCTTCTTCCGGAAAGTCAATAGGCTGCGAGGCCCAGCCAGCATCAACTTGCACTGTCTTAACAAGTTCGATAATTCTAGCCCACCCAATTGGTATCCAATAACTTCTTGGAAGATCTTCCTCCTTGTCATTCAGAGTCAAACGAGCTGAAATACAGTCCTCACTATGACTATGCTCATCTAACATATCCTTGACAGTGACTCCACATTCCACTGCAGGGGGTGAAGATTTACATAGCTTGTTAGCATTCCCTTTTAGGGATGCAAAATTAGTCAGTCTAGACACATTTTCTGAGCCATTCTTTGATTGAACCATCTTCCTCCGCCCTCTAACAAACACGAAAGCACAAATGAGTCCATCAGTCCAGAGCTCACCACCCATCTCTACCGAGATGATTCTTCTGAGTTTCTTGCTTCTTCACTCCATTGTGTGACTGACAATTCACCGCATCACCCATATTGCATTCCACCTCTACAAAGCAGTAAACTTCAATCATATTCTACTAAATTAATTATGCAACAAGAGATAACTCCAATGCATGTTTCCAGCTGAATTGAATGAATAAGGTGATCGAATTATACGCCATTGAAATCTTAAAATGAAGAGCGAAACAACATTGAAAGAAACCAAAACACTATCAACTACAGACAAATATTATGATTCACATGAAGAAGAGTTGCTTGTAAATAACACGTAAAAGTATAAAATTATTGTCAGTTGGCTTACAGAGAGATGCTGAAGAGATTGATGATACTGAAACTTGACAACTTGATGTGGAGAGTGTCTGTAGACTTGGCTGAGCAGATATAAAGGAGAAACGAAGCGGCGTCGTTGATTATTTCTGGTATCCTAAGATTCCGGAGATAGGTGGAGGATTTCAAACGCGGGCACGTGGAGTGCTTAGCATGCTTTAGCCGACTCCAATGCTATTATTTACGTACTTTGATTAAAAGTTGTAAATGGATCGGATGACTCAGCTGTTTTATACAATTTTAAAATATTATTCTAAGATATATCTTATACCCTCAAAATTTATATATTTTTATTTATTTTATAATTGATGTATCTTAAAATTATATTAAATTAATTATTTTGTTATATATAATTTTAATAATAAAAATATATTTTTTAATGTAAATTAATTATTAAAATAAATAAAAACGCAATAGTAAATTAATTATTAAAATAAATAAAAACGCAATAGTTTTAAAAGTTTGACATATGCACACATTTTTTAAAATGATTCTATTTTTAAATTATTAGATTTCTGTATTTTGAAGGGTTTAGAGTAAAATTAATTTATATGATTAATACAACTTAGAAATGGATTTCTAATATTCAATCTTAATCTTCTAGATATTTAGATTTAATGACCTAAAAATAGTGTCGAATTTTGTTTAAAAATAAATATTAACATACATCCGAAGTTTATATGTAGAGTTATTTATTGCGAAATGAATTAATATAAATTAATAATATCTACGTTCTAGTATTATAATATCATTTCATAATTTACATAATACATAATAGAAAAAAATTATAATAAATAACTGAGTTTAGAGGGTTATCTTTTTTATTGCATAGTCAAGTTTATTCAATAGAGCATTAATATATATTAGATTTGACAAGTATTATGTTATCAATGTGCAATGACGGATAGATTAACACTTTTGTCACTTAATAATAGGAGGAATGACAATAACCCCCAACTAAATTTTAAGAAAATATTTAACCTCAAATTTTTATTAAACTAACACTTATCTCAGAAACTAATAAAAAACTAACATTTAACCCAGATTTTTGGAAAAAACAGTAATAATTATTTGGGGATAAGTGTTAATTCAGTAAAAATTTGGGGTAAAATATTTTCTTGATATTTAGTTGGGGGCTTAAAAAAGTTTTCCTTAATAATTACTACTTATAAAGACTTTATGAGTGAGATATTTGTAAATCTGTTAAACTGTTAATTGATTATACAATATCAAAAAATTAGGATTTAAGTAAATTTCATAGCCCTTCAAATTTAATTGTTTTGATAAATTATCTTAAATATTATATCACTTTACACATCAATTATGATAAAATTTGAGATAATTATTTAAGATAAATGATAAAAAATATGACTTTGGATAAGTAATGTCACATCACCTTATAAAAAAAAACTTTGTATATAAATTTTATAAGTGTAATATTACTCTTAATATATGGGGATCTCTTTAACCAAACATAGCCGTAATGAAATAATGAACATTCTTAACATGTTATCGATACAAAGGGACAATGTGACATAACTTATTTGGTGTCAAAATATACATATACTTTATTATACTTATTTTTTATTCACTTTATGGTATATCATTTGTCTATAAAAATTTGTAAACAAACTTATGCAAGTGTATAATTTATTATGTTGAATTACTTGATTATTTTTTTATCTTTTTAAACTAAATTAATTAGACAACAAATACGTATATTAAGGGGGGAAAAAAGCCAAATGTTAAGTTGGGTTTTAAAATTTAATTAGATCTTAATTTTTTAGAATGTACTATAAAATAGAAGTTGCTCACTAGTTACATATTATGTATCACTTATTAAGTATCGACAGAAAAATAAATAAATGTCAAGTTGATTGTCGAACTATTAAACAAATTATTTGACATCTTACCTGACAATTTGATAATGTATTTAAGTTATATAATAATAAAAAAATTAAAATTTGATAAAAATTCAAAAACAACTTTATTGACTTCAATATTTCTTGCAGTTCCCCAATCCTAACGGTATGTGACCAAAGGGATTGACATAGTGGAATAGTGAAGCTACTTAACAAACACACTAATGAAAATAAGTCATTGATAATTTTTTTTCCTTATAATTTAAATTAATTAGATAATTAGTCTATTTTTTCAAATTTTAAAATTAATTAATTCCCGAACCAAAAACGATGAATAAGAGATTCAATTGATTGCTGCCCCAAGTCAAAGTCTCAAACCAGGAAAACAATTAGTCAATTTGAAGTTGAAAGGTTGATGACCTTACTTCAAATTTTCCAACATAAAATCTTGACCATGTAACTAATTCACTTAGACTCACTTTTCTGTTTCGCCGCGAAACACCAAAACCCAAAAAAAAAAAAAAAAAAAAAAAAAAAAAAAAAAATTTATTTAT
>JANLJB010005917.1:51325-71402 GCA_026212285.1 Bursera cuneata
CAAGAGAGAGAGAGTGTGTTAGAGAGGATGGGGAGTGATGGCAAGAACAGCAATAGTAATTTACACGGAGGAGGAGGGACGCCGGTACAGATACCGGCCGCCAGCAAGAAGATAGTGCAGAATTTGAGAGAGGTTGTCGGAAGGAGCTATACGGACACCGAGATCTATGCCGTTCTTTTGGAATGTAACATGGAACCTAACAACGCCGTTCAACGTCTTCTATCTCTAGGTATCCACGCTCCACCCTGCCTGTACCTTAATCTTCCTCTTTCTTGTTCTTTTTTTTTTTTTTTTTTGGAATTTTGTGACGCAGACAGTGGATTGGATTGTATATCTTTTTCATTTTTCCTGNTATCTCTAGGTATCCACGCTCCACCCTGCCTGTACCTTAATCTTCCTCTTTCTTGTTCTTTTTTTTTTTTTTTTTGGAATTTTGTGACGCAGACAGTGGATTGGATTGTATATCTTTTTCATTTTTCCTGTGAGAAAATGATATTTATTTCTATTACATTTTGTTTGGTTGCTGAGAAAACTGACAAACACAGCACTAAATGGAAGCTTTTTCTTTGCTCTTTCTTTTCTTTTTTCTTAAAAAAAAAATGTGGCTTTAGTAATTTTAGTTTATTTATCTTTAGTAATATTAGTTTATTTATCTTTCTTTGATTCGTATATTTATTTTTGATAAATTTAGCTTCTTGTTTATTTAATTTGTTTACTGCGCAGACACTTTTCATGAAGTGAAGAGCAAACGCGAAAGGAGAAAAGAGGTTCATTTTTCACTTATTTTTATCTCACTTGTACCTGCTTAAACTATTCCTTACCTTCCTTTCTTCAGTTGAAGGAGGCACAAGAATCAAGGGCGGCTCGATGTAACAGTGGCACTTCTAATCATGTTGCTAGACTCGGTAATGAATATGCTGGGGGACGAACAGAAAACAACTATAACGGTATGTTTGTTTGGCACTTCGTAGTCAAAATCACGTGCTTTCAGTAGTCGTGCTTATTTGGGTTCTCCTATTCTGTATTCCTACTTCCAGAGATTGCTTCAGCTGCCCCATCGGCATCCTCTTCATCTTCTCTTGTGCATCGTGCAACAGGGAAGACTACCAATGGGCAGCCTTCTGCTTTCAGGTTGGTTAACTGAGAAAATGCTTAAGTGTCATAGAGAGTTCACGCAGGCACACACTGACTTATTTTCAGTATGTTTGATTTTGTAGTATAGATTATTACAAAACCTTTCCAAGTTTAAAATAATATTTCATTCTGATAGATCATGTTGCTGAATATAATTTACTAACATAGCAGATCGACTACCGAATCAAAAATGAATTCAGAAATTGATTCTGGTCTAATAACATGATTTTGGGAAGTGGGACGGTGAAATATCTATTGCCAATAAGATGACGTTCTATTGTACAGTGTTTATCTGCCATGTGTAATTTAGGTTGTCTTCATCCTAATGAATGTTTGTGCRGTTTAAGCCTTTTAAGTTCAAGTTTTACCAAATGGCAAAGTTCTTACCATCGTGGCATTTTTTTGTGGTATTTTTTTTTTGGGAGCGAGAATCTTTTGGTCCTGCTTATTACATAATTTGCCTATCCTGTGCCGCAGTTTATTGGAGTTTATATATCTGAATTTGCATATTATTCTCTACTTATTAGTTGTCGTCTGTCTTTCTTATGTTGAGTGCATGCAAGTAATTGATGCCATAAGAATGTAGCTGCCTCTTAGCTTGGTTTCATCATGCTTCTTGGTCAAATAAAATGTCTGGTTATATTATTTGAGTGCTTGGTGAATCTTGTTGCAGCAATTTTTTTAATGCTGATGATAGAGGACAGTCAATAGGAACAGGTGATACCATATCTTCATCTCTGCAACAGTCTCCAGCACTTCAGTCTGCTTGGTCGGGGGTTTCCAAAGGACATGTATCTATGGCTGATGTCGTTAGGAGGGGTAAGCCACAAAACAGAGGTTCTCAAATGTCGAATGAAATACAGTACATGCCTCATCATGCAGCTTCAAACTCATCCCATTTAAGTGTCAAATCTGCACAAACTTTGTCACCTGCAGAGTCAACAGTGCACCAAGACCTGCACTCTCCATATCATTCAAATCAGTCAGAAATGATCCATGGATCTAGAATGACTGCTGATCAGAATGATTTTGATAATGAATGGCCTGTGATTGAGGATCTAACAGCTGCTAGTGGATCATCTGCCTTAGGTGCATCTTCTGCCTCAGATGCTGAGGTGTACTCTGATCACCCTTCCTTATATAATGATAGAGCTAAATTGTCAAGGAACTCCCACCCAAATAAAGTCCCAGTATCAGAGAGTGATCTTGACAGCCAGAATTTAAATTCTACCTCCAATGGGTCTGCTTCGGCATGCACTGGACTCTTTTTAGCAAATGTTGGTGGAGGAGCATCTGATGATGACTCACTTAAGGAGTCAGATCCCCATAAGTCTCATGGATACATGTCTAAGCCTGAGGAAGGTAATTTTATATTCTCAAATTGATGTTAGTATTCATTATTTTTGCCTTCATCAAATACTATGTCACAGATTATTGCAATTATTTATTTTTGAACCATACCAATAGCCATCTGTAGCCAGCTCATTTTGGAATTTTGATTTCAAATTTGATTTCCTTCATATTTATGTTCCTAGATTGATGTCAGTGTTTCTGTTTGCGACTGTTGTGTACTTTTGAATGTTTTATGCTACAAATAAGTTTGCTCAAAATGTTATTTGATTTTGGTTGCATGATCTACAAAGAATGTGCATATCCAAGACTTTACATTTATAAGTGATGTCTCCTCTGTCATCATTTTATTGCTTCTTTTATTTTAGACAACAATCTTTTCATTCGTCGCAGTCTCGAGTTTCATTTTCTCATTAATCACTACCTTTACTTAAATGACTATTAGAAGTGTGAGGTTATTGAGGCTCCCTTCACAGACATTTACTCTTCAGTAGACTCAGATCTAGAGGGTTTATGCTTAAATTTGAAACGGACTATGTTTAAACAAGTCATGAACTCCTAGATGTGCTATCTTCTTTATCATTGATTAATTGTTGGTGCTCACTAAAGCTATAGAGGCAATTTGTTCTCCTGGTCCTTGGAGCTGAAATGGGGTTAATATGAAAACTCATTTGGTAAAACAATTAACTTTTTCTTATAAACTGGTATATGTACATGTTTCATATGTGTTATGTGATATTTCATGCCTGCTGTTTTCTAGTAGTTGGCCTTTAGTTCAATTGAAAAGAAAGAAATGAAGCAATCAAGGTATGTCTAGTTCAAGTTAGCTATCTCTTGGCTTTCAACGCATGGAAAAAAAAAAAARAAGGGATGGGAGAAACTTGGCATGTAATTTTTGTGTTTAAATTTCAACTTTGTTGATAAAACCAGTAGAAGGGGGAAAAGGTCTCAAACTCTCAATGTAATTGTTGGGTAAAAATTGGGCCCTCGGTGTTTTGCAACTATTGTTCCTTATTTGTTGCCAGTTTTCGCAGTCACTTAAATTTTCTTATGCATTAAGCTTATGAAAATCTTACACTTTTATACATTTCAATATTTCATTGAGAAATGCAGTAGATGTATGTTGGAAAATGGTGATACTTGGGCTCCTTAGTAATATAAAATGCTAATTGATATTGGTTGTAGATCACATAAGATAAGATAAACAGTAATATTTTAATGAGTCTTATGGTACTTGAGGAGTAAATTTTGGTTTTTGTGCTTGTTATATTGATTTTAGACTGGAGGTTAAATGACAGTTGCCAGTTCCTTTTCACTTTCCATGTGATGCTTACTTTTCTTCTTTCTCTGTCTTCTTCTTCTTCCAATTTTAGGAATGAGCGATGGTTCAGATTTACCTTTCCCTAACCGATATGCATCTTTGAATGATAATATCATATCAGCAGTATCATCTGCTGCTGTAAATTTGCAGCAACTAAATATTGGAAAGGAGGAGCCTGCAATGCCTCCAGCTGAAGATAAAAGTGCAGTGGTGCTTCCGAACTATCTGCTAGAGTTTGCTTCTGATTGTTCGCATTTGAGTTTTGGTACCTATAAATCTGGAGTTGCTTCTGCGTCTTCCATGCCAATAGCATCTAATAATCCGTTGAAAAGTGACTTGGAGGTTTCTGCCTCTGTAGAGGGTTCATCTGCAGTGCACTTGAATATCAGGCATGAATTGTCATTATCATTTTTTCCTGGTGTATATTTGTTTGGTGATAGAGGTTTATAAGACTTTTTCCCCTTTCTGAGCAGAAATTCAGAATACCTTGATCATGAGCATCTAAGTTTTGTATATGATACTCCAAGATCAGCTGCTGAAATTAGGAACTATGAGTCACTTGTATCTTTACAGTCAGAGCTTAGGACAGAAGATACTTCTGAAGCATCCCATGGCCATCCATATATTTCCCAATTCCCAGCACCAGATTCCAGGATCAAGAACATTCAACAATCGGGTCCTAACTCATCTTTTGTGATAAACCCCAATCCAAGGGATTTTCCTCCTTCAATTAGTGAAATGGTATAACATACATTGCAATTTCATACAGTCTCTTCTTTGATTCTATGATATTAGCGGACTATATTAGATAAGGGTTTCTTGAGACCATTTTGTTTTCATAATTGATTTACAATTACCTATACCCAGAGGCAAGTTATATTAGGTGGGATTGCCATTGCTTTCCTGTTTATTTGACAAAACCTTAGTTGAAAACTGGATAAACATGCTAGGGGTGAGTCTGCTTGTGCAAGGCATATGGTGGTTCATTTGTTGTTGCATGGTAGTGATGTAACCAAAATGATCTTTCAGTTGCATACATGTATGTTTTATCCTAGTCATGGTAAGAAGTTGCTCGACCTAAAGCACATAGTGAATTCCATTTTGTGATATTAAGCAAAACATTAGCTTGATGACAGGTAATGACAGAAATATATTACTTTCTAACTCATGACAATTCAAGGTCAGTCTGTCAGATATTCCTTGTCTTATTAATGTAGTATACTTTACAACTTAACTGCACATATTTATTGTTAGTAATCATCCACTGAATTCTTAATGGTTATTGTCAAGCTTAATTCTTTTTTATTTTCTATATAAATTAAGCTTACTTATAATTGATCTCAAATTCCCAACCACCATGCCTTTCAGTGTTGTTGCTCAGGCTTATGACCAGCATGCCTTTCATTATTGTCTGTCTCTGAACTTTATGCTCTTTTAGATGTTTCCTTTTTCCATTGTTGGCCACTATCTTTTTTGGTGGTCTTGGTAATGCTTCTTTATTGTGCAATTACTTGTTGATTTACTTCTGATTGGTTCATGTTTTCATAACTTTGAACTCAGATATGTTTAAGCATTGATACTCAGCTCTTACATTTTTTTCAAGCTTCTTTATTCAAAATTTATACAAAGTGATTTCTCAGCATTGGTTTTCAGTCCTTGAGAGCGAGAGAGTCTTCTCAGTTTCATGCAACACAATCACTGCCCTCAAGATACAGCAGTGCCATGGCATCCATTTCTCCTACTAATCCGATGTCAGAGGTACATATTAAATGGACTATAACGGCTGTGAATGTGATTTTTCTGCCTGCCATTTGATTGTAGCCTTATGACTGATTGAAATACTGCTGTTGGATGATTGGTTAAGAAAATTAATTGATATGAATATTTCAAATGTTAGAATCTTGCAAAGTTGGATCATTAAATTTTTTCCTTTCCACCTTAGCCATATTATATTTTTCTTGAGATTCCAGAATTGAATTTTTTACCCTTCAAAATTGGAAATAAGGTTTTAGATGATGTGGATATATTTTTTTTAAGCTGATACTCTTCAGATAATAGATAATTTTGATTTATCCAACTCTGTAGATTTGAGATGAGGATTTCTATCTTTTTCTTCCATAAGTCATCAAACATTTTAATGTCATCTTCTCCCGTGATACTGCATTGTGCACTCTTTTTGATTTTGGCTTTTCCATCATATGCTGTGCCTGCTCTGGTAGACCTGTAATTTAAGGAGAGAGTATCACTAAATAGTTAATGTGTTGGTGGAATTGTAATTTAGCAGGTTTTGAATTCGGGAACCTTCTCTTTGCCTCAGCTATCCTCACAGGTTATGCCTGGTTCCGACCTTGTGAATGAAACTGCAGTTCCGCGGCTCCTATCAGAACATCCTTATTCTCAATCTACATTTCCGTTGGAAGAACTAGCCAACCTGATTGGCTATCCGTCCATTCCACAGAACCAGACATATGTTCCATCTGCTTTGCAACAACCGTATCAAGATAGCAATGCATTCCATGATTCTCTAGCAGGCATGAACTACAATCTTCCACAATACAGAAGTGGTGCCATTATGAGCAGCTTTCCTCTGTCAAATGATGCCACTTCTGGTTATAGAAGTTTTGCTGGGAATTCTACCAATATATCTAGTAGTTTTTTGCATAGCCTGTCCACATCCCCTACGGGTACTGCAGTTGGTTATGATGATCTTTTACACCCTCAATACAGGGATAGAAATAGTTTCCCCCGCTTTCAACAGGTAAAACCAATAACTACTAGTTCCCCTCTTTTTTTTTTTTTTTTTTTGGGGGGGGGGGGNCCCCTCTTTTTTTTTTTTTTTTTTGGGGGGGGGAGGAGATGGTGGTGATGGGCATGCTATATTATTTAAAAACATAATTTGAGGTTATTGAAAGCGATCTACTCTGATATCCAGATGGAAATAGTTTGCCTGCTTAACTCCTTTTTTTTTTTGGGCTTAACTCTGGTCTTCTGCTGCTCTTTTTCTATTGTAACAGAATGTTCGCCCTTCTTGGGATTCTGGGATCAGTTTGCAAACAATGCCACATCCAGAAAGTGCATATAATAGCTTGCTTGGACAGAATCCACAGCATGCTGGATATCGACATGCTCAGCAGGCTTCACAGCATAATGAGTCTCTAGGGTACCCAAATATGTATGATTCTCAAATGGATCAGACAAGAACATCAGGGGCAAAACCTTGGTGACTTCATTCTAACTGATTTTTAAAAACCCACAGTAAGGAATTACACCAAATTTGTAAGCACATCTACTAACGGCTGTCAATTTTCCTTCAGTTGTTTTTGAAGCAGCAGGTTAGGGTGTTGTAGTTAAAATTTCTATGATTTTTGAGTGTGGTGATATCCAATTGTACATACTTAAAATAGAAATTGACTGGCTGTGCCTGATGCTGCAACATTGTATTTTCTATTATTTCGTGTTGTGGCATGTTTTCTGATTATAGAGAGTAGCCTGCTTGCTTATTTAGTTTTGTTGCAGTGCGCAAAAGCATTTTGATTAGAAAGTTGAAAAGAAAGCAGTTAACAAAGATAATCCAACTTTTTTGTTTTTTATTTGGTGCCATGTCATGGATCAGTCTTGCACATTTTTGGCCTTCATTTCTTATGAGTTCCATAAATATGGTTATTGCACCATGCTTGTACATGATAATTAATAACTTTAGGCAACATAATTCATAATGGAGGAATCGAGTCTTTTCTTACCATAAACCATTGGAGGGTACTGCAGGGAGCAGATTAGATATGGCCTTTGGATAATTCGAGCAGAATATTTATATGAGATACCATATGAGTATCTGTTGAGCAAGGCAATAAACATGAAGTGTCAGTTGGGAGGTAGGCTGTGAAATGAATACATTAAAGTACTTTTAATTGAGAGGTTGCTATCACTTAATCACCTCCTAATTCCCAATCATTCTTTTGGGTTCACACCATAAAATTATTGGCACGAACGCACTACTTAAACTCACATACTGGGCACAATATCTGTGAAGTTCATGTCATTTTGAGCCAATAAGTGCGAATACAATAATGGCGGGGGGCGCAGATCTAGCTGTACCATTAGGTGTTAGCAAAGCTGCCATTGATAGAAACCAAGAATCAGACAAGAGTAGTCACCAAAGACCAGTCATTGATGCAATGCTTATGGCTCCTAGAATAGCCAAGGCAGTGCCACCAGTTTCTGCCGCTGATGGTGAGACCATTAGACGGCCTCGCGGTCGGCCAGCTGGCTCCAAAAACAAGCCAAAGCCTCCTATTATCGTCACCCGAGACAGTGCCAATGCACTCCGGGCACATGCAATGGAGGTGAGCTCAGGCTGCGACGTCAGTGAAAGCTTAGCTAACTTTGCAAGAAGAAAGCAACGTGGTATATGCATACTGAGCGGCAGTGGTTGTGTGACAAATGTGACACTGCGGCAACCAGCCTCCTCTGGGGCGATTGTGACCCTTCACGGCCGGTTTGAGATACTATCATTGCTTGGATCAATCCTGCCCCCACCAGCCCCCCCTGGAATCACAGGGCTTACAGTTTACTTAGCAGGGGCTCAGGGTCAGGTTGTTGGTGGGGTTGTGGTTGGTGCACTGATTGCTTCAGGCCCTGTTGTAATCATGGCTGCCTCTTTCATGAATGCTACTTTTGATCGTCTTCCATTAGATGATGATGAAGTAGCACCAGCTATGCAGAATCAACATTACCAAAATGGTCGTCATCACCACTTGGATATTTCGGATTTGTATGGGATGCCACAGAACTTGCTTACCAATGGTGCTATGCCTCCTGAAATTTACTCTTGGGCTCCAGGGCGAACCATGTCAAAGACCTAGCTTGGTTGCAGCGATGCGTTAGTCTCAAGTCCCACATGTTGTCATCTCATAACATCACTGTTAAAGCTTCTGTCAACCATTGCTTATTTTTTTCCTATTAACTTTCATTGAGTAAGCAGTTCATGTAAAAGTCCAAAGCATATTTGTTCTGCAAGTAATTAAGACTTCAAAGAGTAAAAGTAATTTTCAAGCTCCACTGAGTCCATACATTCAAAGAAATATAAAACAAATATGTCAGATTGCCAGCCCCTCCATATGTACACACAAAAAAATGGATTCCAGCACAAATTGTTGCCACTGGCTACTGAATGCAATGTTTCTGCTAAATTCGGCTTCAGAAAAACTATTACACATTTCTATTTAATCTCATCTCACTTCTCGCAAAAGAAATCCCAAGTCATTCAATAAAAGGTAAATCTCTGGTGCTTTTGGATGAAATCTTCCACCTGCTACAAACTCATGAACTTCCCCATCCACTTCTATCAAACTACATCCTGGTTCTTTCTCTATCTTATTTTCCTTCATTTGAAGCCTCTCCTCCATTGCTTCTTCAAAATGACTGGAAGCTGCATAAAGATTAGACATAAGCACATAACTACAGCTTTCATTCTTATCCAACTCAGTCATATGCTTTGCTGCTCGTTTAGCCACCTCAATTTTCCCATGCTTTCTACAAGCTGAGAGTAAAGATCCCCATATTATAGCATCTGGGTCTGAAGGCATACTTCTTACTAGCTGTTCTGCCTCTTCAATGAGTCCAGCTCTGCCTAGCACATCAACCATACAACTGTAATGCTTTATGGATGGTTTAATCTTGTATGTTTCAGTCATTAATGTGAAATAATCATTTGCTTTATCTACCATTCCTGAGTGATTACAAGCTGTTAGGACACCAATAAAACTGATGTAATCTGGTTTAAGATTGAATGATTCAAGACTGGAGAACAATTGTATTGCTTCATTTTCATAACCATTCACAGCTAGGCCCAAAATCATGGAATTCCAACATGACAATCCTTTCTTGGCGATAGTCTTGAACACCTGAAGAGCCTTTTCAGGACTGCCACACTTGCAATACATGTCAACAATTGCTGTAACAACTATGTCGTTCAACTCAAAACAATTTTTTCTCAAAAAAACATGAATCCATTCCCCTTGTTTGATTGCTCCTAATTTAGCACAAGCATTCAACAAGCTCACCAAAGTAAACTCACTTGGGTTAATCTTCTGTTCTTGCATTTCATGAAAAAGCTCCAAAGCCTCTTTAAACCTTCCATTCCTAACGAACCCACTGATCATAGAGTTCCATGAAACTGTATTTCTTGATAACATTTTATCAAACAACCTTCTAGACTCATCAATTTCTCCACACTTAGCAAGGCCAATGATCATTGAATTCCAGGCAACTAAATCAAATTCCGTATCTTCATCAAAAATCCTCCTTGCTTCTCTCAAAAATCCACAATTTGCATACATATGCATGATAGTATTGCGAATGAACTGATCAAATTCGAGACCTTGTTTTATAACTCTACCATGAAGCTGAGCTCCATCATGGGCTAAACCAAGTTGAGCATATGCCTTGAAAACGGAAGGATAAGTTAACCTTTGCGGTTGAATAGCTGAATTAACCAACATGTCAATGAAAAGATATACTGCATGTTGTGGAGTTGAGCTCTGGGAGAAGCCTCTGATGATAGTATTCCAAATAAAAAGGTTTGGATTTTGAATTCGTGTAAAGACTAAGTACGCATAGTTCATGTCACCAGCCGGGGAGGTGCAAAAGGCCAGGACACGGCTAGCTGCAATGCGGTCTTTGGCAAGGCCAGTTTTGATGAGGTGGGCATGGATTTTTCTGAGGTCTTTCATGGTGGTGCAGTGATTGTCTAGCATGGAGAGATGGGATTGGTCCAAGATGAACTTGGACGCAGAGGCTGGTGATAGCATCTGTGACCAACAAGAAGCTACCATTTTTCTGTGGTTCTTGTTTTCTCTGTATGTTATCCAGTTAGCATAGTCCTGTAACTCGTGTTAAGCGCAGAAGTAGCTAAGCAGTGGATTTCAATTGACGTACCTTTCTTCCCACTTAATTTACTATAATTATTTTTTTTGTAAAAAAAAAATTCTCTTCTACTTTAAGAAATCTTTGATTAACGTATTACAAAATGATTTGTGTTCTTGTTATTATTGTCAGCAATGGGTATAAACGGTGGGAATGGTGTTCACCCTTTAGAAAAAAAAAAACAAAAAACAAAACAGAAGAGAAAAAAAAGAAGTGCGCCCCAAACGCGATATAAGGAGCAGACAGACTCTTCATTATTTAGTGTATGTGGGGAAACTAAACAATTAAACATGGTGGATAAATTATTATGGGGTATACATAAATAAGAATAGTTATCTTCTTCTTTTTTTAAATAAAAAATAAAAACTCTTTAAAAAAAACCCATTAGGCACCTCAAATAGTATTTAAAATAGGATATTCTGTGTGTCTGATATTGGATCAAAAAAATTAAATAAATAAAAAAAGAAATTATTATACTATTTTGAGATGTATAATTATTGAGAGACGATCTTTTAACACAAATTCTTAACCTAATATCTTAACACAAATTTCTAGTTCTTAATATTACCAATCCAATGATTAAAATTTAAAGTAAAAAAATTGAATTTAATGATATCAACTCATCAATCATCCGAATCATATCGGATTATATAGATAATGACTTGAAATTTATATATAATTTTGCATCAAAAGATCCCACCCATATCTATGTTATTACTTTTATCTATCTCTCCTAGTCTTTCATACATAGCTATCAGACCAAAAAAAAAAAAGGAAGCAAGATCCCTTTCTTGCTTCTTTTCCTTTTCCTTAATTCAGAAGTTGTTCTAATTTTCTTTCAACCAAACACATTCTATCTACTTTGAATGTTACCTCTTCTATATCTCACAATTCAGGTAACAAAAAGATGCCTGCCTATCTTTTGTTAAGTCGTCAATGTTAAGTTTGCCAAAAGAGGATTTCAGCTTTTGTCTTCTGATATATAGATGAAGCAGACATGCTTGTGGTTGTGGGGACTTTGTAGCTGTCATGCCCACCAAACACTATTTAGTTGAACTAATTTTACTATCCATCTCTTATCTTTCAATTACTTATTCAACTTCACCAATAAGCAATAAGTTTTCTCTTCTCTCTTCAAACTTGGGAGTAATGGAAAGAAAATATATTTAAGTTGGTTTTAATGCAACTTGCAAGTACTCCATGTGTAGAATATCCAAAAGTGATTTTGGGTTACGTTGGACACATAAATTATCAAAGATTTGTTGATATGAAAAGTGGAAGTTTGTAGCAAGGTATGAGAAAATTATTGACAAAGAACAATTATTGGACTCTGATAATGTTATACTTTGAAGTCTTTATCAAACAAATTCTCAATTAAATAATGTGGCGGTGGCAACAATCAAGAAGTGCCTTTATTTGAAACTAGAAGAATTGAGGGTCTATAGCAATAAAATATATACACATAGGTATCCAATCTGTCAAAAAGTGCAGCCTCATGATACAATTTTAATTGCACTCCCCATCTCCACTTCAAACCATCAATTTCTCACTAATTTCATAATGACTTTTAAGTTTAAATTATGCTACCCCATCTTATGGTTTGTATTAAAATAATGGTCATGATCAAGGATTAATAACCCATTTGAATGCTTACTTTATTGCCAAATTGATGGAGTGAAAAGGATAAATTATTAAGTTTCATTGGATTCTCATTATATTATCTATCCATATATGCATCTTAGTTTCAACTTAGGAGAAGTATCTTGGCTCTCAATCTTGTAATTCTTTGTCAAATAAAAATCTTACCTAACATATACATATGTGAGGCCTCCATTGGAAGATCGTTTATGCTAAAACTCATAATAATAACCATAAAGGAAGCAAATGGTTAGTTTCTAATCATTCTAATTTTTTTTTTTTAGGTGGATGGTTGTATATGTCCTTGATGTATTCTTGGCATTGTTTATCTCTTCTTATGCAAACATAATGCAATGAACTACACAAGTTGTTGGTTTTGCTGATTTAATTAATAGAAATTAAAGTAACTAAAATCCTCATCATTAGATACTACTGATTGTGAAAGTCAATGTTAAGTTGCTTTTGCTCAGAATAGGGCACACACATTAGCTGGATTGGTCCTGGAGGCTGGAGTCTATCCTAACCATTCTTTCCAGAGAGGGAATCTTTATCTTCTTCCACCTTGGATTGAAAATTTTGACAGAAAACAGAATAAAGAATTAAAAAGAACTTGACTAATTTAGTGTCACACTTACATTCACATAAGATACAATAACCCAACAAAAATTTGGAGACCAAAAGATGAACCCAACAAGAACAAAACAAACATACACTCAAACAGAAGAGAGAGAGAGGATAAGGATTAATACTTGATTGCTACTTTTAGTGTATGATCTATGCACATCCCAGATCACTGAGCTAGCAGCTAGCACTCTTGCTTCCTTTTTCTTTTCTTCCTTTATTTCCCTTCTGATTCTCTTCCCCTTTAATCTTTTCTTCTTTGGCTCATAGCATTTGGGTGGCTTTAATATCTTGTAATGACCAACTAGTGGGATATGAAATTCAAGTAGAAGTCAATTTAATCAAGTGGCAAGTTCACAACAAAGAAGAATTTCACACAGCACACAAGCGCTTATTATGAATAAAACAATAAAAAGGAGCAACAAAATATTAATAAAAAAAGAGAAAGGCAAGATGTATACATCATCACCATCATTACTATGATCACTTACCAGTCCACACACCAAAACTAAATTCCAAAACATTTCTCTCTTTTACTTCTTTTTCAATCTCTTCCCTCCTTTTTGCACCTTCTCTTGCGTGCACCTTTCCAGACTCCATGTCTCCTTTCTCCACCTCTCTCACTCAACACTGCACTTATCTGCCAAACTCTCACATATATATATTTGTATATAATATGACAAAGTGACACAAAATCTTCTTCATTCCACGAGATCATTGATGTCTCTTTCTCAAGATTGCACTAAGATTCTCTTTCTTTCATAATTTCAGACTAAGTGGAAGTGTAAGATTGGAGAATTCATATTCAAGAAGAAGAAGAAGGAAAGCTCAAAGCTTTGATGATCTCTAGAGATGGGTGGAGGAGCAGTTTTCATTCAAAAATTATTCCTGCTATCTTGTCTCTTCAGCTATTTAGGTAAACTTGTTTTTTCTCTTCTTTTCCATTTCTCTTGATACTTGTATTAGTATTTCATTATATTTTTCTGGGAAATTATAAGCCAACAATCCCAAGTTTTGTTCTTTCTTCTCTCTTCTTCTTGCTATATGTGAGTTTTAGTATTCTTTCTCTTAACAGTGCCAGATAGGACCTCTTAAACTTCAGTTCATTCATTGAACAAACATGAACATGAAGCTAACCTGCTGAGAATTTGGTCATTTTTAAAAATAGTTTTTATTATCCTTCTAGCTTCTCCGATTCAAAGTCTGATTACTTTACATGTTGGACCTAGAATTTGGTTGCTTTTCCATGTGGGTATTGTTCTCTTTTTCTAGCTTGACTGTGCTTTATATCCAAATGGAATTCTTTCCTATTACCTAATAGTTTACTACTACTAACTACTAGTTTTTCAAAATTTTCAATGATGGTTTTCTTGTTCAATTTTCAACTTTTCTTTCTTCTTTTTTTTCCTTTTTTGTCGTTAATTATTACATATGACCTGTTATGACATATCAAGTATCTTACATCATTAGACATTTAATGAAAACATCTTCCTTTATTGTCTTCTGGTTGAAGAAATGCCCTCTAGCTTTCCATGTACCAGCATGATGGAATACAGCCATGGCAAGTGGTGCCCACAACACTAACTCTATATAATAGCATTATTTTGAGGTTAAAAAAATTTTACTGACGTTGCATAAGACAATTTCAATTTAGATTTTTGTGATCTTTAACAAATAGTTGTTGTAGTTTTGTTAAAAAAATTCCAGTCTCAAGAATTGATCCAACGTACATTAAGCTCCCTTTCTCCCTGATTTCTTACAAATTCAGGTTCAAGTGTCACAAGCATAACAGCATCAGAACACAAAACTCACCTAGACATTGAAGTGAAACTACAAAAATCAACTTCTGCAATGTCTACCGTAGAGAGGGACATTACCACCCCAATAACAACAGTTCCCACCATAACAACTCCTACGCCTACAACATCAACACCAATTATGAATCCTACTTCAAACCCCGAATCGACGTCTCCAACAACTATGACCCCGAGTTTAACTCCGGCCACTCCTATAACTCCGGTATCTTCAGGTGCTAGCTGGTGTGTTGCTAGCCAAAGTGCATCACATACTGCCTTACAAGTTGCTTTGGACTATGCTTGTGGCTATGGGGGTGCTGATTGTTCGGCAATTCAGCCTGGTGGAAATTGTTACAATCCCAACACACTCCGTGACCATGCTTCGTTTGCTTTTAATAAGTACTATCAGAAGAATCCAATTCCGAGCAGCTGTAATTTTGGAGGAACTGCTGTTACTACCAGCACTGACCCTAGTAAGTACTGTCTTTAATGTTCTATGTTTTATACTGGTGGTACATTTTTCATTGTTTGATCATCATTGCCACTACATCTACCACCTTCATATTCAAGTGAAAATGGTTTTGGTGGATTTGGTCAAACCCATGTCCAACTAAATAAATGCATTCGGTTTCCAAAGGGCTTGTTGAACCCAATTACAAGGTCCGTTAATGGGTACCAACTAGGCAGCTAGCTAATTGGTAACTAAGGGCTTTTTTTAAAAACCATTTTTTTCTCATAAGTAATTCATTGTTTAAAAGATTAAAAAGTGAAAGATTTTTATGTCTTCGATGGTCACGTTATTAGTCACTATGATTTCAGGTAGTGGGACATGTCAGTTTCCATCCACCAGGTAAACTTTCCTACTCTTACCTTTATTCATTTAATATTTTCATCACAAATCACTTCAGAAAGAAAAACTCTTACCATTATCATGAATTGCAGCACAAGTTCATCAGTCTTAAACACAACAAATTCCAATGGAGCGACAGTTTATGGCGCGGTACCAAATCCTTCCAGCCCCTATACATCTCCTGCAGCTCCCAAACTTCATGGCATGCCAGTACTTTACTTCCCTGTAACTGGGTTCCTTCTGTTGCTTCCCAAAAACCATATGTAAATATATGTATGGTAGTTGCTGCATTCAGGGTAACCACGCAGTTGTCTTCAAGGGTTCTTTTCTTATTTTGAGGACCCAGAAGCATGCACATAAGAATAGTTTTGGTGCTACTGTTGTATTAATTTGATGTGTAAATGAGTTGTTTAGTGATGAGAGATAGCAAATAGACAAAGAGTCGGGTGAGAGAGCAACATGATGAGTTTTGTTCGGTTAGAAATCATTAGTCACTTTTCTTCTTCGTAGTGTTAAGCATCTTAAATCATAAATGTTTCGTTACATAGAGCAACTGGAATCTTTTGTTAATTAATTATGAGTGTAAGCAACATGCATGGTTGAAAGAATTTCATTGCGTTCTACTTTTTTACAAGCCCTCAAGCCACAAAAGTTAAGCAAGTAATAAATAACCATGATTTGCTTTCAAATCCTTCACCAACTTTATCTCTGGTAGATTGATAGATGTTTTTAGAAAAATTTTAATATAACATTCATCTTTTAGTATGGCTTTTAAAATTAATTTCGTTTTAAAAATTTTACACTATAACTTTCTGTTTGATAACTCGGCAGTTGTATTCAAACAACTTGGTAGTTGTAGAACTATTAATCAATAATTGCGCTTAGCAACCGTCTGAGTTATCAAGTTATGGAACATAAAATTATATATGATTCAAAAATTTCTTAAATTGAGATTATTTTTAAAAATGTTTTATTTAATACATATAACAATGTGCAAATATTCAATTCAATTAAATAGAATTATTAAATCAATAAAGTGACTCAACATCATATGACATTCATTAGTGTCTAGTTATATGGGCTTGATTCGTTTGAACCCATTACAAAACAGCTGCTCTTATAACTTCTCCCAACTAACATTCGGCCAACCTTGACATCATCAAGCGTTGGGCTGCGGGCAGAGCCTCATTCAAAAGGGTAAACCATGAGCGGACCTACACTTTTGAAGTTGGGATGACTGGATAACCACACTGTCATGTCATGCCATTTGCTTTCAAATTCATCAAGTGGGTAGCTCTGTCGGTTCAGATTATAATTAAAACTAATGATCTGGGTTTTAATTATAATTACCAGTCCTATAACCAGAGTCTAATTTAATCTGATAATTTACCAAACAAACAACACTACAGTACAAAATCAATCTCGGTCATGTACAATTCATGTCAGCGTCAGTCATCTAATTTAGTAGTAAAAAAAAAATAAATATCAACAAAAGACGAATGAACCCAATAAACGTACTGGTTTTGAGATGGTTAAACAGCTCTGATTGGATCTCATATGCTAGCTATTAATTTCATAAAGGCTTTCATGACAGTTGGAGAGTGAATATTGGAATTGAGGAAAATGCATCACGATCCATTGCTTTCAAGTGTCATCCATCGTTCTGACCTCATCAGTCATCATATACAAGAACATTATTCTGCAGGAAGCAAACAATTAAGAGAACACCATCTCCATGTGGCTATGTCTTATACGCTACCAATTCTTCCAAATTGCCATTATTTTATGCCGAATGATTGGCGGCGAAGAATCTAATCTACAACACATGACTTTATGAAAAGAGCTCCCAGTAATGTAGTGTCCATATATGCATACTCAGTTCACGGTTACCCTGCCTTTGTTCCTTGAGCTCTGCAAGAGGTCAAATTGGATAAAAACTGATCGGTGGATATCATTTTGTTATATCAAGATGATCATGACACACAATATATAATGTCGGACCCTAATGAATATATATTATTGTCATCAATAGTTGGTAATTATTGGATGGAATTGTTTAGTGTCAAATACTAATCATCTAATAATACTTGATGATTCAGATGCAAATGTTTTACCATATCAGTTACCTCTAAATGAATAAGATGTTAAAAAGTTAGGTAACTAATTAAATTAATTGACAATAAATAATTAAAGCTTAGATCCCAAGATAAAATTTTGTTGAACAGTAATAAAACAATTAATTTGTGCAGGCCAGTTGGTTTATTTCAACCAAAATTCTCAACAAAATTACTTTTTATCCAGCGTTAGGTGCCCTATATGCAACCAAACTTGAAGCAAGATTTCATCTCTTGAAGGAATTGTATGGACCAAAATATGTAAAGAAAAAAAAAGATCAAATAATAACCTTTATCTTCTGTAGCACATGCTAATAAGCTGTCTTCGGCCTGTGCAGAGGGCCCCTTGCTACAAGCAACCACTCGTTCGGCTCTATTATTAATATTCCTCCTTTAAAGACTTTAGCTCTCTTTCTTCATCACCCATTTATGGCAGACGCACACCTCTCCCAACCCCTCTTGCACACCACCGCCGGTAAAGATGATGCTGATGAAGACAATCCCAAGTTTTCATCTTCAAACACTTCTATCATTTCCCGGCTGCTCTCGGTGATCTTTATAGGTGTAATCTCCCTCTGGGCAAACTTTGAAGCATCTAAAGGCTTCGATGTAGAGATTATCAACGAATCCAAAGACTCTCTGGCGGGCAAACGCTTCGAGCTTCTTTACATATCAAACGACAAAGCCACGAGAATTCTCCTCAACACGAGTTCCTTTGTTGAGAACATTCTTTATCCGGATAGCAATAACTACACCAAGAAGCAAGTCAACCGTGTCATTCTCCGGCTTGCTAGCAGGAACAACCTGACCAGCCGCGCAATAGTGAGCGTGGAAGCAAACAGAACCGATGAATTCATCATCAACTTGAGCCCTTCAATCATGCAATATGCAAACGTGAATTACGAGGTTATCGCAGCTTTACAACGTGGCATGGCTCGAATATGGGTGTGGGACGGCGAGGCCCTGGCTCCGCCATGGCTGGTGGATGGCTTGGTTGAGTATGTAAGCATGGTTGCCGGATTTGGTGGAGGAAAAGGTTTCATCGGCGGCGAGTTGGCGGCGCCTAGTGAACGTTGCTGGGACGACGTGGACCCAAGGGTTGTGGCACTTTTTTTGGATTATTGTGAGGGGAATAATAAGGGTTTCATCCAACGGCTAAATCAAGCACTAAGAGAGCGATGGAACAATCGGACGGTGGAGGAGATTGGCGGCTTAGGAACTGAAGCTAAGTACTTGTGTAATTCCTATAAAAAGTTACATAAAATCTCTCTTCAATAGCAATTTTTTTTATTTTTTTATTTTTGATAAAATTTGAAAAACAATTTGGAATGCGCAATTTAAGGTTGTTATTTATTTATTTTGGTAAAATAAAAATTTTCTTCTTCTCTTAACACATGACCTTTGTTGATGTTAATAAGTTAAGATCTAAAAAAAAAAGAAAACATAAAATGGGATTGAAATGTACGAGATTTTACATATGGTCCAACAAAAATCATTACCAAGAGATTAGTATTGGAATAAATAATCAATTTGTGGGACATGCATTGTCCTATGACATGTCCATTTTTCCACAAATGAGCCATGGAAAAATTTACATTTCATTATGACATGACATGACAACATATGGAGCACTAGTTAGATTTCATGAAAGATGAGGACAATTTTTTGGGTAATATATATATATATATACCCAACCTAACTCTTTTGCTTTCCACTATATGGTGGTTGTTCAATTATTTTCAAAAAAGCTGAAGAAATTGGACTTTTATTATTACCATCAACAAAGGTTATATTAAATTTTGAACCTGGCTACTCTTTCAAATCAATAATTATAATATCCATACAACTAATTCTATAAGGCTAATTACGGCAATCCTTCTGTATTTGGCCAGACACAACGAACCCCCCAAACGTTAGTTTTTGTTTCGTCAGTACATCAAGAGCAAGGGTAGTAAAGTAATTCTCCTACAAAATATCTCAAATACATATAATATATAGTACACTTTTTTTTTTTCTTGTGTCGTCTCTACTTTTCATCTTTTTCTCTCTTCTTCCTTTGCTCCTTCTTTCTCTTTCTTCCTCCTTCTCTACACCAACAAATTTCAAAGAAGTCATAGGAAACCATATAATTATCTCAAATGCATGAAGCCACTACCGTGCACTACTGACACGCAACGCACACTACTAGCCACCACCATCGCACAGTCAACCTGAACCTTGATCAGACAAGATATGTGGATTGGGAGAAACTTTTCTCTTTTTTGGTCGATTTGATTATGTGGGTTTGTTTGTATCTCTTTGGTTTTTTCATGAGATGGTTTTTTTTTTT
>JANLJB010005918.1:0-36476 GCA_026212285.1 Bursera cuneata
AAATTCAAAGGTCTTTTTTTCCATGATACTGAACTCATTTTCAATCTTGAAATATAAAATGCATTTAAATTTTTTTTTTTCAATTTCATTTTGTGAGTGTAGTACACTAAACTCCCAGTGGCTATAACATTTCTATCTTTTTTTTTTTTTTTTTGCCAGAAAGAAAGGAAAAAGAAATGGGATGAGAAAAATCAGGAGGCAATTGCCAAGGCTGTTAAGCATCTGGACGCATTTGATCAGGTTTTGTAATGCTGCTGGTTAAATTTGCTTATGCGTATTAATTTATGAAAATTTTTCCTCTGTACACTTCAATTTTGGTTTTAGTTGTAGTAAGCGTGGGGTGCACTTGCAAAATCTTGAAACTATTTTACTTATGAGCTATTATTTTCTTCACTTCATTTTTAGTACCAGATAAGTTTTATGCCTTGTTGCTGTCTGGTTCATAGACGTTTGTTTCTTTCAGTTTCCACATTCATCCATTGGCATCATTGGCAGGCATTAATTTCTTTCAATTTCGACATTCAATGAAGGCTATAACTTTTACTGGAATCCGCTAGCATTTTGTGTGCATGACTTGTTTATTTGCTTGTTACTTGAACTGCACAAATATTGCTAGCTGATGTGGTTTTATTCAGCGCGGTTGTGTAGCATTTGCTGTTCTTCCATTGCTGCACCTCACTTTTAGTGGTATCCCTTCTCACAGAAACATAAGAAAGTGGAGGATGCAAAATTGAAAAGGATTCGTGAAGATCTCCAAAACAGAGTTGATATTCTTCGAAAGCAGGCTGAAGTGGGTGCTTCTAGAATTTGAATTGCTTTTTCCCCAGAATATCTTTTAATTCCCTGAAATGTAATTCTTTTTGTATATATCTAGAGCTATGATGACAAAGGGCCTGTCATAGATGCTGTGGTGTGGCATGATGGAGAGGTATGGAGGGCTGCACTTGATACACAAAGTCTCGAGGATGAGCCAAATCATGGGAAACTTGCTGACTTTGTGCCTCTTACTAATTATAGGTATGTAATTTGATGGTTGAATATCTTTTAGCCCATACTAGGATGATGTTGCTTGGAAATTGTGTACTTATAGGAGTCCTCAAAAGAACAAAATTTGACTGGCTTCTCCTCTCAAACCATCGATGCTCCTAATTGTGATAAACAAAGAAAACAGACACCCCCGGAAACTCTTGAGAACACATGATAGAACCTCAAAGTCTAACTTAATCACAAAATGAGAAGTCTTCCTCCCTTTTACGGTCTTAAAGATTCTTCTATATCTCTCAATCCGTCAGACCTGTAAAATAACCTTCAATTGCACATTTGTATACGCTGTTGCATTCCTACCTCTTCCAAAAACATGAATTCTCTTGAAGAAACTGAACAAGTGGTGGGAGCAACTAGAAAAGGTTGAAGCCCCAATAGTTTGAGCCTTACTGCGTGACAATTGGACAATACGAAAAAGAAGAATTTTTAAAACATTTTATTGCGCCGAGCGAAAAATGATAGATTCTCCAGTGGCTTTGAATGAATTATCTAGCTCAGGATACTGTGGAAACATAATTTGCGTCCAACTTTTATTGGAAGCTTCAGTGGGATAAAAAGAATCAACTGCCTAATTCTTATAATATCAGGAAGCAAGTTACCCTGCCTTATATCATATTGTACACGTGGATGCATAATTTTTCGTATATCACCTCTTTGAAGCGTACCATATATTTGTCAGAGCTAAATAGGGGTGTCAATGGGCCAGGATACGCCTAGAGCTAAAAAATGTTATGCAGATTCATCATTGTATTGTTGGGCAGTAGAAATGTCTGAATTATCACTTTGTCTTCATCGTAGGGACGTTTTTATCATCTATTATATGGATTTTGTATATTATTTCTATTGGTTTTCATTTTGCATATTTGTGGAAGTTACCAACTAATCTTGTGGAATTTCTTTCTTTTAACTATTATAAATTACCTTACAGGATTGAGCGAAAGTATGGTGTGTTTAGCAAATTAGATGCCTGCACATTTGTAGCTAATGTATACGATGAAGGAAATATCTTAAGTATTGTGACAGATTGTTCCCCTCATGGCACTCATGTTGCTGGTATAGCATCTGCTTTTCACCCTGAGGTAATTCCATTTAAGTTAATTTGTTTGTTGCTTCTTTGCGATAAATCAGTCCTGATGTTAGAATTTGTTTGTAGGAGCCTTTGTTGAATGGAGTTGCACCTGGAGCACAAGTAATATCTTGTAAAATTGGAGACTCGCGCTTAGGGTCAATGGAGACTGGAACTGGCTTGACACGGGCATTGATAGCTGCTGTGCAGGTGGGCGATAATTTATTTGAAGGAAAAATGATTGAGATATGAATTCTCAATTGTCAATCATAGAAGAATTCTATTTTCTGTGTTGCCCTTTTGTGGTTTAATAGTAAATACATCTAAGCATGTTGCACATATGCACATCTAAACATATGTATTTATATAGGCAAGTTCTGTTAGGTATCATAGTGTGTTATTTTAGGGCAATTGAAGTATATAGAGAATATTTTATATGTGATACAAGTCTTAGTGATGGCCATTATATATGTTTTATGCAGCAAAAATGTGATCTCATCAATATGAGTTACGGAGAGCCTACATTACTGCCAGATTATGGGCGCTTTGTTGACCTTGTTAATGAAGTATCTATTCAAAACCTTGCTTTATGGGAAAAGTGTTTTTCCTTTTTATACCCTTAAGTTGTCTTTCATGTGATGATGTTGATGTCATCATTGCTTTAAATATAGGCTGTGAATAAGCATCGTCTAGTATTTGTTAGTAGTGCTGGAAACAATGGGCCAGCATTGAACACTGTTGGTGCTCCTGGTGGTACTTCTTCAAGCATTATTGGAATTGGTGCATATGTCTCTCCCGCTATGGCTGCTGGTGCTCATTCTGTAGTTGAACCTCCCTCTGAAGGGCTTGAGTACACTTGGTATGTTAATTTCAATTAGTCTGATGCTGACCTTGAAACACAAGTCCATCTCTCTGGCGTCTTTAATCCATTAATCTGGTTTGCATCTGGATCATGTATAAACCGTTGAAATGGGATGCAGGTCAAGCCGAGGACCAACGGCTGATGGTGATCTAGGAGTCTCCATAAGTGCTCCTGGTGGAGCTGTTGCTCCTGTCTCTACATGGACCCTTCAAAAACGCATGCTCATGAATGGAACATCAATGTCATCTCCTTCTGCTTGTGGTGGAATTGCATTACTTATTAGTGCAATGAAGGTTTTTTGTTTTTTATTTTTTTTGGTTGCTTTTCTTGAATCTCTTTTTTCTTCCTGTCCTTTTGACATCATTTGTGGTTTCTGGTGTATAATGTTGTCTTTGCAGGCACTTAAAATTCCTGTGAGCCCATACATTATAAGGAAAGCCGTTGAGAATACATCAATTCCTATTGGTGATTTGCCTGAAGATAAACTATCTACAGGGCAAGGGCTTTTGCAAGTTGACAAGTGAGATTTTGTGCTTTAGGCCTTGATCTACAGGGAAAGTGAGCTTTTGGAAATTTTTATTCTATTCTTGACCACCCTTTGCATCACAGGGCATTTGAATATATTCAGCAGCACCGAGATGTCCCATGTGTTTCATATAAAATAAAGATCAGTCAATCTGGAACATCCAGTAAGTTTAGTTTCCTCACTCCCAGGCCCTCTGACTTACTGCACACTAATACAGCTTCTGCGGTTATACTAAAGTATGCCTACTAATTTCACAAGTGGATTTTGTGTTAGCGATGGGATCTGTGTTGCTATTAGGGGGGGAAATCTGGAAATATTATACTTAAAAAAAATGATGATTTACGGATTCATAATTGATGTGGGAAGTTCTGTCTGGTTCTTGAAGACAAGCTTCCCTGGGTTGAATACAGGGGTGAAGCCATTGAATTGGATTTGAGGGGATAATGGTGTAAAAAGCAACAAAGGGAGGGGAGGCAAAGTATAGAAAATGTATTTAAAAAACCAAGGTCATGTACATAAATCTATATTTTCTAAAATGTTTTGTGGGCCTATGGGGGACATAGCTCCACCCCGCATTGACTTTTTATATATCTATAAAACTTCAAGTAAAGTTTCCCCCATTCTTTTTAACATTAAAGAGTTTTACTTGATGTTTGGTCATCTGATATTTTGAACACATTGGTATTTATGAGGCTTTTAATTTTAAGTGCAGCTCCTTCATATCGAGGCATCTACTTAAGAGAGCCTAGTGCTTGCCGACAGTCTACTGAGGTGAGATTATTGGTAGACTTGGTGAATTTTGATTTTACAATTATGTTGGGTGAAAATTCTGTTTGTCATCTTGAACATAAAAGCTGAAACTTGGTTTCTCTGACAGTTGCCTAATTATATCTTTTGTTTATCTTATTTATGAATTGCTTATGATAAAGCAACTGCAGCCATCCATACCCAATATGCTACCTGTAATTCTGGATGGGATGAAATTCCTAATATTTTGAAGTTTTCAGTATTTCCTGAAGAAATTCTCAGTTGGACTTATTGAAATTCTTAATTGATTATTATGGTGGAATATCATTCTTAAGTTAATCTGGCGCTTACTTTTTTAATTCTTCTTACAACTACTGGAGCTTGCATGAAATTTTCAGACAGCAGAGTTTTGGTAACATTGACCAAAAGGTGTACATCTCTAGCTGCTGCATTTAGAAGAATGAACCATGGAAAAAACAAATCTGCGTTAAAGTTTCATATTTTTGACTGCATGTCACTTTGAAAGCTGCTGAACGTCATATTTTTAATAGTGGACAGTGCAAGTTGAACCGAAGTTTCATGAAGATGCAAGTAATTTAGAAGAACTAGTGCCCTTCGAGGAGTGTATTGAGTTACATTCTACTGGGAATGCAGTTGTGAGGGCTCCTGATTACCTACTTCTCACTCATAATGGTCGGAGCTTCAAGTTAGTTAGCATTACTTCTTTATACCTTGACGGTTTTTATATATCCATTGATATTGTCAGACTATAGTTGTTTTGTCAGTTTTGTTAATGTCTAAGGATAACATAAAAATAGAAGCACATGTTTTTACTTTCTGTATTATCTGCAATCAATTTATCCATGACGCATTCTGGATTTTTTTTTTTAATTTCATTTTTTTTCCCGCATGAGAAATTGCATGTTACATTTATGATTGGTACTTTGAGGACTTTATTCCTATATACTGATCTGAACAAAAAATTATAAATTGGAAAAATGTGTATATTGCAACTCACTTGATAATTTTAATTAATGGGTCATAAGTGCAAGACAGCAAGAAAAAAAATGCTCGTGCAATCACACATACACACATATGAATACAAGTCCTCTTACACAAGAGGAGGAACATGCTATGTTAACCAAGTTATGGGCTTCTTTCTTCTGTTACTTATTTGGTTAATATAATATTATCATAAATCTTTAAAGATTTACACTGGTAAGATTGTCGATCCTGTTATCTCTGATCTTTCTGAAAATAGTTTATTCTTTTAACAAGTTCTTTTCTCTTTTTCCAGCATTGTGGTGGATCCTACCAATCTGAATGATGGTCTACACTATTATGAAATATATGGAATTGATTGCAAAGCACCGGGGCGTGGCCCTGTTTTCAGAATTCCAGTTACTATAACAAAGCCTATGGCTGTATTGACTAGGCCTCCACTTGTCTCATTTGAAAGGATGTCATTTATGCCAGGTAACTTTTATATTGGGTTTTGACAACTTGAATTATGTTTATATTTATATATCGTAATCTCCTGATATGCCTGTGATTTTATTTTGTTTAACTGAATTATGTGCCTCAACTTCTATTATAGTTGCAATGCATCAACATGTCATTGTTTTCAGTAAAGTGAAGTGTAATGTATGCAGCTGAATGGATTCAACTCCTAATTGAATCAACATTGATTGTTTTTAAATGCCATGTGAGATATTAAGAAATTATCTTATTTCATGAGATCTCCAAGGGTCTGGTCATATTTTTTCATAAATATAGTACTGGAAAACTGCATGGGTGGCGAAGAGAACAAAAAGCTTAAGGTGTGTTTGTTTATGAATTTTGTGTTTTTGTTTTCAAAAGAATTATAAGTTTTGATGTTTAAACTAAGATTTTGACATTTATTTAATTGATATGTGTTTGGTAATGAATTCCGAAAATGATTTTGAATTTGAAATGCATTGAAAAAGATGCAAAACAAGAAAAGTTTTTTGAAAAGTGAAAGAGACAAAGCCTTAAGAACTGAGCAGATTTAGAAATTGTTCATGCTTAGTGTCACCTGTGGTCAGGGAATTCAAACTGCATGTTTAGGTACAATTGTTTGCGGCATAATTGTCTTTCTTCCTGTTTCTTCTTGGCTCCAATATTAATTGGAAGTTCAGTTTTAAAAAAGTTTTATTTGAATTGGATTACTCAGAGGTAGGCCAATGGTTAATCTGATCCTTTAGTCTACTGTCTAGTATTTAATCTTAAGTTGGAACTTCATCCCTTCTTTGCCTTGAATTTACTGCTTGAACAGGCAACATAGAACGGAGATTTGTTGAGGTGCCACTTGGTGCTAGTTGGGTTGAGGCAACCATACGAGCATCTGGATTTGACACAACTAGACGCTTTTTTGTTGATACTGTTCAGGTACAGCATACAATAAAAACTTTTATCTGGTTGTCTGGGCCTGGTTTAAACTTTATACTACTGCAATGTGCAGGTTTGTCCTTTGCGAAGGCCTGTTAAGTGGGAGAGCGTTATGACTTTTTCTTCTCCTGCTACCAAAAGCTTTGCCTTTCCTGTGGTGGGTGGTCAGACGATGGAATTATCAGTAGCTCAGTTCTGGTCAAGTGGAATTGGAAGTCAGGAAACCACTCTTGTAGATATTGAGGTAGCACTTTATGTCAGAATTTACAAGTAAAGTTTGATTATGTGTGTGTGTATTGGACTTCTTGATTTTTTGTCTATTTGGGTATATTTTTGATTTACTTTCTAAGCTATAAATTTTGTGGACTTGTTATCATGTCACTAAGTTCCTCTTGATGTAATGGCAGTTCCTTTTGGCTATTTGTTACTGTTGCTGTGCAAATGTTATTTGAGTTTGTACAAAATGGGATGTGTGACTATTACTTTTGAACTTGTTGACTCATTTTTTATATACAAATTATTTTGATTTTCTACACTTTTTTCTTTTTCTTTTCCTGGGATGGAGGAGGATTTTATCATTGTTGCTGTGACACATGGTCTTTACTGTATTTGATTTTCCAATTTAAGAGATTTCTTCCATATTCTTCCCTTGCACCTCTCCATCTTATGATTTTGTTTTGTTTCTTTAGATCAATAATTTAATTATGAAATGCTTGCATAGTCCGTCTTCATGACGGTGAATTCAAGACAGTCTGCTGTGTTTATTTTTATAAAGAATTTTTGGGGGTCGGGTGAATGGGATGTTCTTTTGCAGATTGAAAAAAATAAATGTTTTAATGAATTTCTTGTTTAAGCGTAGTAGTTGTTGATTTGATGTTAAAAATTTCAGATTATGTTTCATGGGATTGACGTCAGTACGGAGAATGTGTTACTTGATGGAAGTGAAGCACCTGTTAGAATTGATGCTGAAGCCCTATTGGCATCTGAAAAACTTGCCCCTGCTGCTGTTCTTAATAAGGTGAAATATTCTTCTTTTTGAAGATATTAATGATTTATTTAAATATGAATATATGTATGAACTTATACAGTATCCACTATGTTTTGGTATGTTTGCAGATAAGAATTCCATATAGACCTGTTGAAACTAAACTTAGGGTGCTTCCAACTGATCGTGACAAACTACCCTCAGGCAAACAGATACTAGCACTGACATTAACGTGGGTTATTTTGTTGCATTGCTTATTTTGGTGCTCCATTTGGCTGCATTTCAAGTTTTAATAGTCCATTGAACTTTCTGGTTCTGCAGTTACAAGTTCAAACTGGAAGATGGAGCTGAAGTAAAACCTCAGATTCCTTTACTTAACAATCGCATCTATGACACAAAATTTGAGTCTCAATTTTATATGATTTCTGACTCAAACAAGGTACAGTTTCTAGGCAATTTTTTGTCAGTGAATTCATGATTTTTATTATTTTTTACAATAAGTTGGTTGAATATCAGGAAAAAATCCACGTTCACTTATTACAATGCTCTGGCATAGGTCAAACATGTTCTTGTATGCACCAAAAAAATGAATACTTGGATATTTTCTATTTAGTTTTTAATGTCTGATTCCCTTTTTCTTTATTTGTTCTTTCCAGCGTGTATATGCATTGGGTGATGCTTATCCAGATTCTTCAAAACTTCCCAAGGGTGAATACAATTTACAGCTTTATCTAAGGTATGTGCCATTTTCCTAGACAGCAAAAAAATGTAGATGCTCTTGTTCATTTTCTCTTCTCAGTGATGACTGTATTTTGGACTAAATTTTCCTGCTTATCGGATTTAATCTAAATTACCCCAAAGAAAAAGTTATTGTCTTCTAAAAGAAATTCCTGAATGCCTGAATACCAACTAATCATGCAACTGTCACTCCTTTTTGATTTGAGGATCCATGTTGTTTAAGAACATGGGGTTGGGAAGCTACAACAGGGAAACTATCACTCTTTGTATCACAATTAGAAATTTCTTAGCGATTTAAAACTTCATCTAGATAGATATTCCTGCCCCAGGATCCTTTCTCTCATGGTAATTATCATTTTTCAGGCATGACAATGTGCAATATCTGGAAAAGATGAAGCAGTTGGTACTATTCATTGAAAGAAATTTGGAGGAGAAGGTAGATAATCATTTTCTTAAACTTCCAACCTTTGAATGATATTGTCATGCCTGAAAAATTTATTTTCTAATTGCTCCAGTTCGTCTAGAAGTATCTGTTATAATATTTTTGAAAATTTTTGTTGTCCTTAGATTAAAAATTTATTGTGCTATTGTTGCTCAAACATATTTGGTTGGAAACTGCTTTTCTGACTGTTGAAGGGTTTAAATATTCAAGTTAAGCGCACACCTACAAGCTTAAACTTTTACGATAGTACCAAATTTAACATAGTATTAGAGCTAGGCTCCAAGGTTCAAACCCCACACAATGCAAATTAAAAAAAAAAAATATTGCCCACTTGTTAAGGCCCAAAAAAAGAGGCATGTGAGGTTCGGTCAACATGCAAAAAGCATGTGAGGCCCTTTCACGTTAGGGGAAGTGTTGAAGGGTTTAAATTTTCAAGTTAAGCTCACACTTATAATATTAAGTTTTTAGAAAAGTAAAAAACTTAATACTGACATTTATGAAATTTCCTCATAATTGGTTGTATATACAATCTTAAAGGGTTTGTTTCTCATGAGTTAAATTTTTGACTTAAAATCAGGGTCCCACCATTAGAATAAAATAGATGAATGACTTAAAAGTCTGTCTATGCTTTAAGTAAAACATTTTTAAGTCCCAAGATCCGAACTCAAGTCTTAAATATACCTTTGTACCTGTATTCTGGGAACTCTTTCTAGCTACAAGTGCATTTTTGTAGTTGAAGCTGAATAGATGGACATGATTATTCTCCTGATAATTTGATTTTGAGATCAGTGATATTTTTGTACCCCAATTGTCTGTCTTCAATCTCATTGAATAAGAATAGCAGTTCCTTAGAGGAATCCTTTGTATATGCTGAGTTCTTGGACATTTAAAGCATTTATAATGCAAAGCATTCTCTAGGTTTTGCTATCTCTTTAAGATATTAAGATTGTTATGGTATGTGAAAAATTGCTGAAATAGCAAAAGATATATATGACTGATGACAGTGGAAAGTATTTTCTTCTTTTATTTATTTATATTTTGTTTGAAGATATTTAAGACTCTTTTCTTTTTTGTATGAAAGCCTCCAGCCACAGGTATAATTTTGTACATCTTGTGAACTTGGGTATTTATCAAAATAAAGAAACCGGTCTACTTTTTAAAAATCCTTATTTAATGCAAACTTATGGTCTAATTAAATGCATAACTATAATTTTGGATGGGTGCAAACTAGTTTGTGGTTTTCGAAGGCTGTTTAAGCTTGATGGACTATGTTTTAAGTTCCAATTAAATGTTTCAGTGATTTATTTCTAATCCAGGATGTTGTTAGATTGAACTTCTTCTCTCAACCAGATGGCCCTGTGATGGGAAATGGCTCCTTTAAGTCCTCAACTTTAGTTCCAGGGTATGTTTTACTGCTTACGATTTGTTTTGTATTTTAGTTTTGACTCATACATAACTTAGAGCATCTTTTTGGTAGAAAAAAAGAAGCTTTTTATTTGAGCCCACCGACCAAAGACAAGCTCCCGAAGGTACTAATTTCTCTGCCTTTTTCAAATCCTTTCTTAAACTTTATTATGGTGGATGTATAATGATGCTCATACATCATCTGCAGAACTCTCCACAAGGATCTATTTTGCTTGGGGTGATCTCCTACGGAAAGCCATCATTTGCTGGTCAGGAAGAGGCCAAAAACCCACAGAAAAACCCTGTTGCATATGAAATTGCATATTTAGTACCACCTAATAAGGTTTTAAAAGTTATCTGCCTTGCTAGTTTACCCTTCACACTAGCACACATCGTTTAGGAATAGTCTCAAACAACATCATTTATTTTCAATATCTGTTACTTAGCGAAGTTCGTGTGTTTTCTGTCCTTTTTTTTTTTTTAATTTTTTATATATATTAACACAATTTCTTTATTATTTTTGTATGCATTTTTTTTTGCAGGTTGATGAGGAAAAAGGAAAAGGTTCTTCAACTTGCACTAAAAGTGTGTCTGAGCGTTTAGAAGAAGAGGTATTTCAGGCACATTGAAGCAGAACTTTTCTTCATGCAATGTGGTTGTACTATATATTTGTTTAAGTTGAGGCTTGTTGCGTTTATGGTCCAAAAGATAATTTTGATTTAAGATACGATCTTGCTGACATTTTTAATATCCAAAATTTTGGCCTGTTTTTCCTAATATTCCATGGGAAATTACAATCTTCTCACCTCTCTGCATGTTAGAACCGAAGTGTATTTTGATTGTGTTACACTTAATCTGTTATGGGCTGGAAGCTTTTTCTTTAGGTCCTTTCACTTCTCTATGGTTCCACTATTTCCATCTTTTGGCAAATGTTTCATTTCCAGCCTGTAGGACACTCTGGTTTTAATTTGTTATTATCAAAGATTTCTACAGCAACTCAATTCTGGTTATGCATGTCAATCAGATTCGAGATGCAAAGATAAAAGTTCTGGGAAGCTTGAAACAAGAATCTGATGAAGAGTCCTCCGAGTGGAAAAAGTTGTCAGTCTCTCTCAAGGTTAGAACCATTTATTTCTTTGTTTTGAATCAAAGAAGCATTTGTAATATGATTTTTCAAGTTTTCTGTTTATGCTGTTTGTGGATGTCACAGATATGCTTTGTTCTATTTTTTGATTATTTCTCTCTGAATTCATTCTAAAAATCAGCTAGGCCTAAATTGGATACGGAGTTTAAATACTAATTTTTGAACCATTGCATACAAACTTAAACATTTACGGTCATTGATTACTCAATATGACATTAGAATTAAGTTGACCAAGTGGTCTTGTGTTTGAATCTCTAAATTATTTTAAATAAATTGAAACACAAAGTGGGTAAGTTCTGTTTTTCGATCCATGAGACAAGTCCATTGGTCAAATTTTGTCATGGACATGAGGGAGCAAGCTATTTAAAAATTATTGTTGGATTGTTTCTTATAAGCTTAAGCTTTTGGGTTTAATGTTTACTGAATAAAACCCAACTCCTATCATATTGGATTTTCAGTAACTTTTGCATTTAATGAAACTTTACCTGTCAGATTTCCTCCAATACTGTAGTAATTACTCATGGTTTCTGATATGACTCGTTGAGTTTTTGTGGATAATATTTCTACCTACCACCATCTCCTGTGACTTTCAGGATACTTTTTTTTGTGAGGATCTTCTTTTGATTTTTGCAACAACTTATTTTGGATTGTCAACTTGTATCTGGTCCAAACTGTCAATTAATAGGCACACCTATCTCTTTGCAGTCTGAATACCCAAAATACACTCCATTGCTTGCTAAGATCTTGGAAGGTTTGCTTTCTCAAAGTAATGTTGGGGACAAAATCCGTCATGAAGAGCAGGTAACTTTTATGGCGTTCATATGGTCAATTTTAATTTGTGTTGGTTTAATGATATCTAACTCTTTTGTATAGGTAAGTGATGAATATATGATTCAAGTTGCCTATTGTTAGTTGTGTTTTGGGTTTGATTACCATATTGTTCTTCCAGCAGATCATGATGTCACCCTGTTAAGGCAGGAATGAGTGTGTGGAACTTAAAGGGGATTTAAGTGTTTTTACGTATGCTGCCCCTCCTCTTATGAGAATGTCTGACTTGTCTTTGTAGCCTTATCTAAAACAAGTAGTTTAGAAAAATAGTAAATAGGAAAAGAAGGGGACAAAAGGAACCCAATTCTTGTGCATACCCAACCGAATGAAAATTATTTGGTGGATTTGAGTTTTTTTATTTTGATGCTGCTTACTGCATCAGGCTTCCAATTCTATTTGTAATACATTTAGCATGTACATCTTGTGATTGATGGATGGTCATATCAAATCCAGCGTGTGTCCTATAATGTCGGTTGCGACCATCAAGTGATGATACAATTCCAAAGCAACTGTACTGATATCTAATTGTCTGTAAATGCAAACAAAAATTGGGATGATGGACCCCACCAAGGTCCCATCATTAGGTGTTATACTGTTTGTTACTGGTTTTATAGAAGTGAAGTGGGGAATGTGCTAATCAACTCAGTCTTAAAGACCCAAGGTTACTGGTTCACTAATGCTGTTGTTTAATGGGACCTTATCTTGGTGAGACTATTGTAGACATGAAATGCGTTGCTTCATTTTTTAATGTCGGGTTGACATAGTCAGCAATCCTTCAATTGAATTATGGATTTTATGCTCTGGAGTTAAGTATCTCCACTAACTTACTTGGTCTAACTTAAGAAATAAGTATGTACTTAGAAACCAATACCCTGTATGAATCATTTTAATGTTTCTAACTGTCAATGCGTTTATAAGCAACTGATGTGGGCATCTAAGCATAGTCTATTGGCACTGATAAACTGACACTTTGCAGGTTATACATGCAGCAAACGATGTAGTTGATAGTGTTGATCGAGATGAGTTAGCAAAGTTCTTTGCACAGAAAAGTGATCCAGAAGATGAGGAAGCAGAGGTCTGGATCCATGCTGCTTGTTATTATCATTATTATTTTAAACTTGTTAAGTTCTTCCCTTTCTGGCTATGGCATGGAGAGTTTCTGAAAATGACAGACCAACCCTTAGCTTTTTAGTTGTCAGAATTAAAAAAGTCAAAACCGCTTTCTTCTCTTAGTTTGATCTGGTGACCTGCAATATCTTATTTTATCCATTGTTGGCATATTTTTACAATTTATTTTATCCATTGTTGGCTATTGCTCGTATTTCAGTCTTTCTTTTGAGTGTTAACAATTAACTTAGACCTTTGCTCTGCTTTAATTATAGAAAATCAAGAAAAAGATGGAGACAACCCGTGATCAGTTAGCAGAGGCACTTTATCAGAAAGGAATTGCATTGGCAGAGATTGAATCATTGAAGGTGGGGCTGGTTGTTTCTGCGCTAGGATCTTTCAAAAGCTTTTGCACATTATTTCAATAAACAAAGGAAATATTTATGAATTTTTGTCCAAGCATTTCCTAAAATTGCAAGTTATGAATTTCTTGAGTATTCTTTCCTAGTTTGCATTAGAATTGGACCCAGAATAGAACCTGTTTGTCAAGGAAATAAATTGTTAATAGCTAGGAAGCTTAGGAGATTGTGAAAGACTTATGATCCTGAAGGTGAAAGTTGAATGCAGCACCTAATTGTGCTGTTATTGCCATTATGCTTTGCTAATTATGATCCAAATTTATTTGTTCATCATTTAACCAATATATATTGCAGTGGGCCATTGGCACATTATTTGTAACTCCTTCCCTCACTTCTCTCTTGCTATCTGTATCTATATTTTGGGATCCATGGGTAACGAGTTAATTCTGCCTTGAAGTTCAGTCTTGTCCATTAAGTATTTTTCTAATTAATTGAACTTTTTCAAGTGTTAACACCAAAATGTGCCTCGTATTCATTATTTATTTATCTATTTAATTTTGGTCTAGATTAGCTAAGACAAAGAATAATGAACACAATTCCTCAACTTAAATGTATAGAGACCTAATCATCTTTATTTATAGCAGGGTGAGAAAACTGAAGGCACAAAAGATTTGGACAAGACTGATGATCAATCTGCACCAGTATCTGGTGATGAGCCAGATTTATTTGAAGATAACTTCAAAGAATTGAAGAAATGGGTTGATGTGAAGTCTTCGAAATATGGTAACCTCTTAGTGAGTCGTGAAAGACGGCGTGGGAGGCTTGGAACAGCACTGAAGGTTAGTTTTCTTTACTTACTAGTTCACCACTCTTGGCAACAAATTTTAGAAGTTTATGTAGTTACCTGTTTGTTTTTTCGAATTTAATTACATTTGTCTTAGCCTTTTAGCCAGGCACAATCGTTCTTCATTTATGTTATTATTTTGTAAACTTGATGTTGCCTAGCAGTGATTTACTTGCACATTTCAATTAATTTGTATATAATCTTGTTGAATATCTTCTCGTGCAGGTATTGAGTGACATGATTCAAGACGAATCGGAGCCTCCCAAGAAGAAGCTCTATGAAATGAAAATCTCTTTGCTCGACGAGATGGGGTGGAGTCATTTGGCAACATATGAGAGATTGTGGATGCATGTTCGCTTCCCGCCCAACCTGCCTCTCTTTTAAGATTACTCTGTTTTACGAGTTCAAACGTCATAGATAATAACTAGGTTAGCAGCAATGCCCATTTCGGTAGTTGGTTCATTGCAAGGATAGTTTCTATATTAACAAACAAGATAATAATTCATTGTAAGTTGCTTGTTTTGGATTTTAAAGAAAGAGTGTTCTTCGAGATATGCTTCCTCCAAAGCAGGGTCTTGACTGGAATAACTTGAATTTAGTTTTATTTTTTCTGTTTTGTTTTAAACATGAAATGGTTATCTCCAATTCAAGACTCAAACATTGCGGCATTGTGCATGTTATGTAGGGGCTTTTTAGGAGATGAAAGAAGCCCTTAAAAAAGGGCATCTTGTCATAAAACAGTATCATGTCTCTATTATATGATCAAAAGCAAACAATAATATCATAACATAAAAAATGAAAGATGAAAAAAGAGGAGAGACAATCTCTCGAAATTACAAGGGTAGCCACTTCATTCTAACTCTATTATGAAAAATTAAACTCTAATATGAAATCATCCAAAACCCTAAGCTTCAAATCTAAGACAATCACATTTATTAATATCTATAAAATTGTACACAAATTAGCTTTATAGGGTTAAAACGAAGAACACAAATGGTTGCAGTTTCATCAATTCATTCAGAAACTCGATATTCTTTTTCCCCAATGGCAATCGAAACATTCTAACTGGGGCTTTGGAATGAATTGATTCAGAGTGTTTTTGTTTTCTTGCATATATGTCCTAGTCATCGAATACATGTATCTATAGAAAAACAAAGCGTTTTGCATACAACGGTTATACATGCAACCATTCAATTGAAGAGTGTGTATAGCACGGTTGCATTTGCAACTGATATAACCAAGATTTGATCCTAAAAAGAACGTCCAAATGATTCTTGATGATACCCATCTATCCTGAATCCTCAAGTTCTTGCTTTTTGAAGATCATGGCTAGCTCTTCACTAATATTAAACTGCAAAAAGCATTTTGGGTGACACAATGATTTCGTTTATTATGAGATTATGGACCAGAATCCACATTAATTTATTAATAATTTGTAACTTTCAAAAATCTTTTGATGGTATACGATGACAAGATGTACTGTTATAGGTCTCATCGAAACCCTACTTACCCAACACCAATTAAAGATGAATGGATGAGTTCGAACTCATCTGGAACAAAAGATGGATATGATAGAGAAATACATTTCTTTTATTAATTGCTTTAATTTTGTGACAAAAGCTAGCATTTCATGTGATGCAACTGTAAAACAATCTTTACTAACTATAAACTGATTTAAAGGGGTTGAACTACGAGTGGCAGCCCTTGGGAGGGCCTCAAAGAGAGCAAAATTGAAGGAGAATGATGATAAGCTGGTGAGAGCTGCACAGAAAACCTTGAGAGAATCAAAGTTAAAACAATTTTATACTCCATCATGGCCAAGTTCCTAGCCACACACATCCTCCCTCCAAACCCAAAAGGCAAAAATCCCATCTTGTGCTTGCAACCCCCATAAAGTGGGTCATCCTTGAACCTCTCTGGCCTGAACTCATTCACGTCCTCGCCCCACAGTGCAGGGTCATGGTGCATCCCCACCACATCAATCCAGATGTTGGTCCCTTTAGGGACAACTACGTCATCAACTCTCATATCTTGCCGTGTTTGCCGCTGTACATTTGGTGCCGGTGAATATAGCCGGAAAATCTCATTCATCACCCATCCCATCTGCAACCAACAACAGTTAACACATCAGTTTTCAAACACAAGTTAGATATATGTTTTAAAACTTGATATAAAGAGAAAAAATAAATGGTATTTTGAAAATGTTAAATTATTAAAAGAGTATCATGAATAGATGGTCCATGTCATCAACAGATTTACTCTAGTTGTATATGTAATGGCTTAATCCTAAAACGGCATGTAACACACGTGTACTTATGTAACCTTCAAGACTGAGTGACTGTATAAGTACGCATCCAGTCTATGGAAGACCTTCAGTCCGTAACCTATAGGATACCTTAGAAGCATCTAACATAAAAAATGTTGGGGGGCGGCTGGCATGCACGTAATTTTTGCATGAGAGAAGCATTTTGAAAGTACGGATGAGAGGGAGCTTGGCCGGTTGGTGGCGGTTGGGGGCCTAGCCAGCCAAGCAATCAGGTAAAGCAAGGTGTCAATGGGCTTGGCTTCGGGGAGTCAAAATGGCTTGCTGGCTGCCAGGTGCCGTCGAAGGAAGCGTGTGCAGAATTCGCAAAAAGTTATGTTTTTGTTTGTACCGAATTCTTATGACAGCCATTTCCCATCATATTATCATACCATTTTTTCATTCTTAGTCCACCTGACATCGTTCTTCACGCGCTTCAACGAGTGGACTGGAATGGCTTTTCCTGTCCTTTGACCTTTGACTTCTCTATACTACCTTTTTTTATCATTATTATTACTTTTATTTCATTCGTATACCATCCTCAAAAGTCAATATAAATTCACTGTATTAATTTATTTATCCATTTTTAAATTAAAAATTTTATCAAACAGTTTCATTTCATCTTAGTTTTTTTTGGTTATAATTACAACTTTTATTTAAATTGATGATTTTTTTAGGTAATCTAATTATTAAATGGTTGATATAGCATTTTATTATTTTAGAACGCCATTTTTTTAAGCATTACAACGTTATGTTTTGGTGCATGCATTAGATTAGAAGTTTTAATGGACATATAGTTAGTTGCATTAATCTGCATTGAAATATCCCATGCAACCATGCATATGTTCAATTTGTGGTTAAATCATATATATATATATATAAGAGTATATGATGTATATATACTATTGTTTTTCCTCTAGAGAATTCACCTGAAGCAAACACTAGCATGCAAGATCATGTGATGAAAGCTTATCTTACCTTCTTTAGTCCAGCAAGCATGTGGAAATCAACTTCTTTATCTCCTATCACTTCTCTAATCTCCTCTCTCAGCTGCTTTTGCCATTCTGGATTCATTGACAAAAGCAGCAACGTCCATGTAAGTGCCAACGCCGTTGTCTCTTGCCCACCAAAGAAGAAAGTCTTGCACTGATCTACAAGTTCCCGTGATGTCAAACTCTTCCCTCTTCGTCCATCTCCCTTGCTTTCCTCAAGCAACAGCCCCAGCAAGTCCTTCGAAGGATGCCCTTCGTTCGATTTCTTTCGGTCATTTATGATCGATAGAAGGAGCCCATCTATTTCTTTTCCAAGCTTTTTGGCCTCCAAGTTTTGTGTAGGGTTCATAATTTTGCTAAACGGGACACCCACGTAGCGGTTGTATTTAAAGAGTGTGACCTGCATGTTAGTTAATTTTGTAAACACTTTACTCCCGTTCTCGTAGTCTATACCAAAGCTGGCCTTGGCGATGATTTCACCGGCTGTTGCTATCATCTCTCTCTCGACATCGATTTCGCCATTGCCAGAACTTATGAAGGTGCTCCACTTATCTAGCATTTTTGAGGTGGACTCCACCATTAAACTTGCCATAGCCTATTGACAAAAGCAATATAAATTAGTGGGTTGATATTAAATTACCGAAAGCTAATCACCAGAAATTAAACATCATGAATTATTATAAATAAACATTGCAAGATTGAATATTACTCAGGCAAATGTCTAATTGGAGATACATAATAGATTACGTTTTGACTCTTATATCAACGTGCAATTTTCACCACCAAATTTATGGACTTTCTACGTTATTGTCTACTTGTTCAAAAATCAAAACACCGACACACATCTCTTTCCAATCTTAGTAACTGTCATGTAGACTTTTGCGGTTCTGGTACCATGTTAAAGAAAACTTTCTACCTGTTAAATCCTCCTAAATCAACTCCAGAAGGCACATACATGACACTTAACGCATTAGAAGGGTGGATAGAAAAACAAAAAAATGAGTCCAGCACTCTTGTGGCATTGACACCTGGGAAGTTTAGGAGACAGCAAAGAAACGATGTATAATGGTGAGAGAGAGGGAGAGAGCAACCTTCAAGTTGGACGGAGAGAATGCAGGAGTGATCACATGACGGAGATGAACCCATTCCTCCCCTTCCACCATAACCAGACCATCACCGAACATCGGCTTTCTGTCATGTTTGAACACAGATGGCTTTCCCCAGCTCTTGCCCATGATGCCTGCGGACAATTTCTTCAGGAACTCCGGGTCCGCGATGTACAAAAATGGCTCTGTACCCAGCCAGTAGACGAACACTTTGCCTGAACAACAAATTTCAAATGGGTCAGTACCGATATAATCAATAATTGTTAATATATATTGATTAGAAAGACCGATTAAGGTTTTGTAGTAATGGTAAAATGTTGTTTATTGTTTGATTGAAAGGCTTACCATACGACTCTTGCCACCGAGGAAAATAAGGAAACACAGTTGAGTGTATATCATGCGATATGCTACTCAACGACGTCGCCCCAACTGAAGAAGAAGAAGAATTTACAATTTTCTTCTTCGTCATCTCACTAATATTTCCTAAAGGAAACACAGGAGTTGGCCCTCTTAGGCCACTCCTTCTAATCTTCAGATAAGCTAAAGCTGGGAAAATCCAGCAGAAAAGTACCACTATCAAGCACACGAACGAAAGGAACATTATTAAAGCCAAGTTAAACACAGAAAATAACAATAGCAGCAACCCCATCTCTCTCTGAATCTCTCTCTCAAAAGCACTTTTTAATCTCTAAAAAGCACTTAGAGAAAGTGATCTTTGTCTATGTTTTGGTAGATAAAACTGAGAATGGTCTGGTATTTATAGGGAGCGGGTAGGAAGTATTTGACTACGACAAGTACCCACATATTAGCATACGTTGGAAGTTTTCAAGTCCATCATTTTCAAACGTTATTTTTTATTTTGTATGAATTGCGGTATATAATATGATATGTTGTTGCTTTTTAAATTTTGTTTCGTCAACCTGAACGCCTTGGGTCTATACCTCTACGGTTTACTCCTTCTGGTGTGGACGCCGCCTAAATAACTTTCTACAGCATTTTCAACTGGTGGATGAGCTCCACCTAGAATCTTTGACTGATTGAATTGTTTTCCACGTGGAATATGAGAAATTCAGAGTTTTCTCTTCAAATAGTAATATTAATCAGCCAATTACAGATTAATATAAATTATAAATCTACTAATTAATTAAAAATACGTATACGCTTTCCAGCATGCTCATGTGTGGAATCAAAGTCTCTATTTCCGTGAGCAATGATCTCATGAATTCTCTTTACAATGTTAGAACATGAAGATTGACTTATAAATTTTTTTTATATCTAACAAAGGTCAAAAAAAAAAAAAGTCGAATCAGGGTCTTTTTTGTTGGCTTTAATAATCATGTGAAATGAAACCATGCATACATACTCAGCACATTATAATTAATATCTCCTTAATGAAAAGTGATTAACTTTTAAGCACTTTTAACCACCAACACCCCCAACCCCCCCACCACCCCAAAAAAAATCCTAAAACTCATCTTAACCAACCGCGTTAGGAGTACGTAGTAAACATCCAATGGGAATCTAATAAGCGACATAACCATGCAAGAAAATTGCAAGCTGTAAAGGCATATATGAACTTTTATTAACCATCAACTGAAAATCAAAGACGATGTTAGCCTTTTGTTCAAAGTACAAAAGCTATTAGCTAAACTTAATTGTGTGAGTTAGTGTGAAGTTGTAAGAATTGTAGCTGTGAAATCCGAGGGAGCCTATTATCAAAGAAATAAAAGGTTTTTTATGTGTTTCATATGAAAGGTAAAGTAGTTATTCTAGTTGGCAAGCGAGCTAGGGAGCCTATAACATGATTGATAAGCACCAGCTTTAGCTTCTTCTTTTTTTCAATACGTTTTGGTACAATCATACATCTCATCTCAATCTCATCTAATGCATGTCGAGATATACACAATGGGTGCCTTTTGTCAACCATCTTATTATTCCTCAAAGCGCAGCTTCTGTTTTCTTATTGGATTACAAATCAAAAGTCAGTTTTTGGTTGATCAAAGAAGTATAATATGAAAAAGACCAGCAACTGTGATACTGTACATTTTTTGGCCACACGAGCTTCTCAAGTTCTCAACTATATCAGCTGTTCAGTTGTGAGTTTCTCATTGACCTTCTTCTATTAATTATTATTTTTTTCTTAAAATATGCAAGGCTGTATCCTACAGTTTCATTCTTTTGGAAATCAATTATAAAAAAGAACCCACATGATCAATCTTTTGGTATGAAATTTTTTATGGTATAAGATTGATTGATTTCCTCTCTCAGCTGATTTTTGTGACTAATGTGCTAAAAAATTTGGTATCATGCATGTAGTACTAATAGTGTACTTTATATTTCCAAAGAAACATCATAATCATACACGTATTCGTTGAATCCACATATAAATAATCATAACTTATACATTTATGATTTTGCGGCTACCTGTAAAAAATTGAAGCACAAGAAAAACTTGACAGTTTTTCCATCTTTATTTAGACAATTATTTAATGCGACATATATTAATATGTAATATATGTATATATATGTATATATATATATATATATAATGGAAAGTGACACTAATAAGATTATGATATTTTAAATACTTAGTCATTATGAGAGTTTTTAGAATTTTATAATTAATCAAGGTTATGATATTCAAATTCGTCAAGGAGATGATAATTTTATAATCAAGGTTATGATTTACAAAAACATTATGAATTCGTAAATTTATGATCAAGACTTTGGGTGCATTTAATTACCTCTTTATATGATAAAATCGAATTTAGTTCATGAACATATATATTAATCTCCTATCTAAGTCAATATTAAACGCTATAAGTTAGATTTAAATCTCATCATCTGTTTTCTTGTCTTTGTTTTTGTTTTTGTTTTTATCCCTCACCCACAATCTATATTGACTTTATAACAAGAGCAATGCATGCATTAGTTAATTGAGAATGATTTTCATCCCAGTGGAGAATGTCCAAGGAGCGTATTGAGCATCACCAACTTCGGTATATCATAGATGATTAAATAGAGTATTACAAGGGTATGAATAGTTATTGAAGATCGTAACAAATAAACATAAAAGTACAGTAATGTTATTAATAAAAATGAGATAATCCTCAAAAATACTTTTTTTTTTTTCTAAAAAAAATCCTAAATCCCATCCTAAGTAACGCATCCAGTTATGTGATCTGATAAGTAATATGATAAATTACATCAATCAAACATATCATTTGGAATAAGATCTAAAATAATTTTTTGGGAAGAATATTCATATTACAAATTTTAAGTGAGCAGAGTTTTGATGTCACTTTTAGCACTCACCTTCTTTTTAATATATTGACTCTCTTCTTCATATCTTATATATGTGGAGGTGTTTGGCATGATTTTATCTAACTTCTAATTGATTTCAGATTATAGTTTATATTTACCAATTAGGATTCATATGTGAGTGTTTAAGAAAATTCCTTTTTTTTTTCTTTTTTTAATTAAAAAAAAAAAAGCAAGCAAGCATGAGTTTCCATATATTTCATTAAATAGTTGGCTTTTTAAAGTCATTTTACTTAAAAATAATTTTTTAATTAAGAAAAAATTTAAACATGGGGTTTATTTTGATCATTATATAGTTCGAAATAAAAAGACAACTCTCATTTTTTAAAACATATATGTTTGGACTAAATTATTACGGTAGTCATTTTACTTAAAAATAATTTTTTAATTAAGAAAAGATTTAAAAATGGGATTTATTTTGATCATTATATAGTTAGAAATAAAAAGACACCTGCAAGGGATCGTTTGATACTATAAAAATGAACACACGAATCATAATGAGATTGAAGTATTTTCATTCTTGCTGTTTGGTTGGAAAAGATAAACCTTAGAATGTGAATCTCATTATCTCAGGAAAATGAATTAATCATTCCCCCAATCCCTCATTAATCGATTTTGATTCCTACAAGAATCAAAATAAAAAATACGCTTTCACAATTTCATACCTAAAGAAAAAAAATCTCACGCTACTATCTTATGACAAAATCTTAATATATATACAATCACATAATTCAAATTTAAATGTGTGGTATTAATCTACAACGTAGATTGATACTTTTAAGTTATTGGAGTGGCACAAAAAATAATTACTTTTTTAACTTTTCTTGCAATTGATGAATGTAATAATAATAATTATTATTTAAAATATGATTATGTGGAAGAATAAGATAATAGCTATAGTATATATATTAATTCTAGAAACAATTGTGAAAAGGCACCAAAGCTGTAGGGATTGTTTGAATAGTGATCATGTGCCTAAAAAGTTCTATACTAGATTAGATTAAAAACCAACATACTAATAAGATTTTTTTTTTTTTTTTTGTCAAGGAGTAAAAATATTGACAAATTGANAAAAACCAACATACTAATAAGATTTTTTTTTTTTTTTTTGTCAAGGAGTAAAAAGATTGACAAATTGACAAATCTTGAGTACTAATAATTGATAGATAGTCAAGTATTGAGTTATCAAAAATATTAGAAATGGACAAAAAAAAAAAAAAAAACTATTGATCTATTAGACTTAATTATGACATCTAAAATTTTTTAACATCACTTCATGTTTTTCAAAATTTTCCTCTAATTTGTATTATCCCCTAATAGGCTACTATATGGCCGGCGACGGTATCATTGTCTAGAGGAATGTACATATATATCTCCACGAAGTTAACAGTGGCTGCAGCCGAAAACAAATAATCAAAGGTCAAGAAGTGTCTTTGTCATGCACTTAATTTGCTCTGAAAGTACGTTACTGAAAGCCATTGGGTCATATATAATTGGAGATTCTGTGTGAAATCTGTGCTTGAAAAGCGCCAACCCAGATAAGTGAGAAGCACCCACTTATCGTCAATCTTTGAATTCCTATATTTTAGCGATCTCTCTCTCTGCTTCTTGTTTTCTGCGGAGCATAATTGCTGCAAGAAATTAGAAAAAATGTAGCTACCGTCCATGCTGATAATGATTTTCTAAAGTGCTTCTAGAAAAAGTTATTCCTTGTTTTGATTTCAACTTCCCAACTTTTAAGATGTCGTGAAGGCTTTGTGCTTGTCATTTCTTAGTATGAAGCGGCACTGATTTGGATCAAGCTGGAATCAGAATTTAGTTGGTGAAAATTGCATAACACAATATTTTACGTAATTAATATTCATAGCTTACACGGTTCAGAGTATGACTGTTTTGCTTGGAATCTTATGAGAATTTCACTTTCCACATTAGAAACGTGGAATTGAAAATTTAGTCTTAATGTGTGACAAGTATTTCCTTATAATTTTCATTATAATTTGAAAATAAGATTATATCTGATTGAATTAGGATCCTCTCTGGACTGAATACAACAAATATATGTAAATATTTATCATCATAACATCCGTTGACTAAGAGTTGTTTGACTTTTGTTGATTATTTATATTGTTTATTAGCAATCAACAAAAATTCCAATGAGTATCCAAGTTACACGCTTAGATCAAAGAATTAACATAGACATAATAATCACATAAGTAAACTTTTTATGCAAAACGTAACTTCATGAAGATCTAAATGCAAACTAAATGATTATTCATATTACAAAAACCTATTTTATTACGGAACGTTTTCAGGAAAAAAAAAAGTTATTTTCGGTATGATCATGTAATCTAGATTAATTACAAACGTCTATGAACTAGCATAAACAAATTGAAATAGGTAAGTACACAAAAGCATTCGCGATGAAGAGTCAATAATGTTAAAGGCAAAACAAATATATATAAATATAAAATAGTATTATATAAATTGAAATTGAAGGTTAATTATCATATGATGCAACTTTGATCGATCGAAAAGGTCATGCCCACATAGTTTTACTTTAATTTGTCTAGCTAGGCATATTACGGCGATGTTGAATTGAAATGATCAAGTCTGTCCATGCACGAGCCTATATTCTACAATAGATATAATATTATATTGAAACTTATTTGGACATTTGTTCTTATTTGGTCATTTGTTTGATTCATAGAAAGGAGAAACAAACAGAATAAATATATCTTTTAATATTTGGGTAGATTACACGCATTAATAAAACGTTCTCTCTATGGAATATGATAATAAAACAAGGTCGGGCCGGCTACATTAATCAAAAAGAGGGGCAATATTTGGCAGCATCAAGGAGATTTTACAACACTTAGTACACTTATTTCTCTCCTCTCTGTATTTTTCTTCCATTACTTGATGTAGCCAAACAATTACAGAACGATATGATGAACGTGCTATATATGTTTATCCAATTATTTTCTCTACTCGAAAACGTTTCTTAATTTGCAAAATTAGAAATTAAACCAGATAAGGAAGAGTTGGAATGCAACATTTTGACAAAAAAAAAAAAAAAAGAGTTGTTGCTCCGTACATATAATATGATACATTGCATCGACCTCTTAACTCGTTTACAATCAGTATCACGTGGAGATATGATTCAAAGGCTACAAAAAGAACAACCTTTTTTAGTGGCTTATTTTCCTAGAAAACTTAGGTATTTGTTTCCATTTTTCACGTGGACAAGCTTGGTACTTCTTTACTACTACCATCTTTTCTTGCTTGAACTAGTCTGTCATGAATTTTTCTATTAATTGCATGATAGTGTTGTTCTGGTGACAACCCATGCTAGGAAGAGTAAAAGAACTAATTTTTAATCAATTTACTGGGTATTCGAATTCGATAATTTCTTTGCAAGTAAATTTAATATTATATATGTAACGCGTAATATTCAGGCCAGATTCCAGCAGATAGATCAGTGGCATGTCCACTCCTCAACTTGAAGACGGTCAAAAATCAAAATCTTTAATTAACCTGCAGCCTGAGAAAGCCAATTCATAAGGCTCAATGCATGCGTAACCCTTAATATATTCAACATCACTCTTAGTTTAATTAATTGCATGTATGCTACATGATTAGCTCCAAGAGGTGCGCCCATTTCTCAATAATTAAATCCACTACTTTTGACCATTTTGACTTTAATTATGCGTCTATGAATTTTAGTGACGTGAACTCGTTAATTAGATTATGTTGTATATGTTAACCGGATGTACCTTCCTGTTAATCAAGTACAAATAAACGTAGGATAAGTGTATACATAACCAAAATCAAGGAGGTAATTTAAAAATTAGTTGAACTTTTTTTTATTAAATTGTTAAAGCCAATTGACAGGACAACGGGTTGATGACGTGATTTAACCGTTACGGGTTGACGGGATCAATCCCATTAGAGTCCATTGACCCATCAAAAATATACTTCAATGCTTTTTTACACGCACTTAGTTAGACAATAATAATATATAATTAATCTATTATATATAAAAAAAATTTCTCTATTTTGGTTATTTCTCGTAAAATATATATAACAAGAAGAAGAGATATCATAAATGAATTATGTATTGTAAAGGACAATAGATATGCCGAGTCAACACTTAACTTTGCGTTGCCACTGCCGCAGCCACCGCTCCTCAAGACCAGAAATAATTGAAGATCCTATTTCACAAATCAACAATGTGCTTTGAATGCTATTTTAATTGTTTTTGAAAAAGTAGGAGTGATCGTGAGCTAAGATTTCGTAACGAAAGTAATGTCGATCAGTTTCTATTGTTGTGTGTATGAATGTACAGTCAACTAGATTTTGAGGCTAACTTTTTGTTTGTACATATAAATACATTGGTAGTTTAATTTAACTTCTTCTAGATCTAACTGATTAAACTCGATCTATCTTTATCAAATCTTCAGATTCTGTCCATCAGTCGATCTCCTCGGTCAAGCTAGAGTGATACTTTATTGCTAATCCGATTTGAGTGGTTGACTCTTATCTTGTTCTACCAAAAATAGTCTTATTTTATGATATGCCGATAGAGTATTATTGGTAGTTTGGTTTTTTAACTAATTTTGCAGCACACTGGTCACTTTAAGAGCCTCCAATGGCGAGTCAAAACTGGCCATTCTCTCTCAAGTTGAAAGCCTTACATAGCTACAAATTTTACGTTGGGTTCACACTTGCTAGTTGCAATTCTATTAGGTCAACATCGATCGCTCCCAATTTGGAAACCTACCAATATTAGACACATTGATGTGTGTACATAAACTCATTTATTCAATAAATTAAGTTTGATCATCTGAGCAGTAGCTTTTTCACCATACAAATATACAATCAATAGCTAGTTGAGTGGACAGTGGCGGTAATGAGTAGTGACTGCATCATCTGCATAACACGCATATAATTAGTATAAGCTTGTAATGATAGTCCAAGACAGAAAAGCTTGGCTAGTGAATTTTTCTAATCAAATCATGATTAAATATACTAACTAAAAGCACAAAACGAACTATTGTATAATAGTTAAACTATGTGTTATCCAATATTTCCATCGAAAGGCTTATATATGGAGTGTATTTGTCACGTGAATATTTTGCTATATGAACTCTTATTCGGATATTTCTTTGATTGGACTGATGAAAATATATGACTCATCAAATACAATATATCGTATGTCTTTATTACGAGAAATTTGAATTATATATTTTGTATGTATTGTAAAAGATAACGATATCTCACCTAACTCATATAATTGTTCATATTTTATATTGTATTTATGTTAGATGATATAATAGGGAATATATAAATATGTTGATTTGGTAACACTATTTACTTGTTTAATCATTATTTTGGATAATCAAATAATTAAAATTTGTATTTTTCTATTGATATAAAGCGCATTAAAGTGGGGAATTAACATCTGTTTTTGGGTTGGGGGGCATCTAGATATAATGGAGTAGATGAAGTAGTTTAGAAAGAACTGTGAAAATTGTGACATTTTGACAAGACTGTTCAAAGGCAAAATGTTGAAGATGATTGGAAAACGCTGATGGGTCAACAGGCAGAGAAGGATTTGCCATCTAGAAAGCTCAACTAATTACTGAAATCAATCTGATCGATCGGTGGAAGACGGTGAGTCTGTGATAATGACTTTCCAAATCGGGCGGCCACAAACCCACACGGCCGACCCGCAAGTGCTGCGACCATCTTAGGCTCCACAAGTCACAAACAATCGCAAATTTATAATATAAATAAATTTAGTATGTAGTACACGTAAAATACACATTTTCCTCCTACGTGTTTGGCCCATATTGCCTTAAAATTAATGGCAGTATCCCCAACATTTATCATGTGAGACCCCGGCCGCAAAACTTTTACCCAACAATTTTTAAGCATCTTATTAACTTCCACTTCATTAATCATGAATTTAAAGCATGATTTGACACATTATATTCCCAAAAACGATCTATGCCACATATGTTGCTTATATATCATCCTAGTAGTATAGTATATCTATTATCATCAAGATTGATATATGGATTTTCCCGGCTTTCTCTAAAATGTTAGTTCAGTAGTTTCAGAAAATTCGAAGGAATAATAAAATTTATGGGGTTTTTTTCTCTATATTAGTTTAATATATTTTTTAATTATTTATAGTCAAGATGAGTTTAAAAAAAACTATTAATATATATTTTGAACATATTGATAAACGTTGTTTGTGTCCATCAATCTTTAATAACAAATAATTGAATCACTTATCAATCTATAAAGATTGACTGGTGAATTATTTATTTATCTGTATCTCTAATAGATGAGATGTTTGTTATTCCGTTAAGATATCAATTGAGTAGATAATAAAAAAAAAAAATTTTGATAAAACTCTAAACACCCCTTTTAAACTTGGTTATTTTCACACCCATTAATTAATTAAAAAATATATTATTTACATATACATGAACAAAATTATTTTATAAACGAAATTAAATATATATATATATATATATATATATATACACATATTATTAAAATAGAATTGTTCTTTAAACGTATCTATAATAAACCCTAATTTTTTTCTCATGTTTTGTATTTTTAATCACTATTATGTGAATAAAAATAAAATGAAAGAAAAGGGACTTAATTCTTTGTAAAATCTTCATATAAACTTTGTGGTGAGTAAGTATTATAAAATCGATCGTTCCTATTACTTCACTTTCTTCCTTCTTGTAGTTTAGGCTTGTATTTCCACACAAGGTCATATTCTTGCTGGTATTACTATCTTGGGTTGCTTGTGCCGCTGATCCCGCATCTTGGTTGGCTGGGTAATGGTAATGGATTGAGGCTGCCCAAGTTCATTGGGTTTGCGAATCCATGAGCGGAGGAAAAGTGAAAAGATTGAGCTTTATTGTTTTAGTTATATTAGTTGATACACTCGATAAATTTGTATAAAAGACTGCGTAAGTATTACTATTATTTGTTAATCTTATATTTGGAAAGTGCAAAATGATGACTCGTGGATTAGGTGTCAACTAGACAACAATTTGGTGGTACAAACGTATCTATTTCTCATAAGTTTGGTTTGAATAATGAATCCATGCAAATACCATTTGCGATGATTTTCAAGAACATTGCCCAACTTCCAGCATTTGGGAATGTAGTTAAGTTGATTTATGTGTGATTTTCACAGCCCAATAAGGAATTCAATCTTCAATGAGATTAACTTTTAATTAAATGTCGTTGAGAGAGGGTAACTCTCTTCAATTCCTCCAAAGCGTGTAACATGTAATGTTTCATTCGTAGTTTTTTGTGGTAACGTAACATTAAATGATCATTCTGTGATGCACATGATAAGAGTCAAGTCTAATTGATTGCGTTTACCTAGACAATAGACATGGCGTTGGTGACCGTATACCATTGACGAACCATCTGAATCTTGGGTTGATCGCTAGCTTGAATCTAATTCAATTTCAAACGTGGATTAAGAAAAAGACTCATTTGAAGTAGGCGCAATAAAGCCTTCTAATCCACAGTTTTCACATATTCAACCGTGAAACCAGAGGTTACATTCATTTTTAAGAGTTGATTTGGTTGAGAATCTGAAAATTTGGCATGACTACAACGAGTCTCACCAGGAAATCTTTGTAGGAATTATCGAGTCTGGTCTGTGCCTGCTGGCTTGCTAGCTTTTTTGGTCAAGTTTCAGCAACTGCGTGGACAAGTTTAATCTCGCGACTCGACAATATTGATATTCAACATTCTAAAGTGATTACTTTAGGTCAAATATTTTTATCCATTAACGTATAAATTAAATGAGTCTTATATGCAAGAGAAGTCCCTAATCAAAGGGCAAAATCAATGGAGACTTTTCCATAGTTTAGCTGAAAGAAGCCGAGTAGCAATATATGAATATGAACATTATGTAAGCGCGAGTGATTTGATGAAGAATCGTCTTGGGCCACCTTTAAAACCAAGATAAGATTAAGATCCAGTAACATCCAAAAAAGAAAATGGTTGGACTGGAAACAAATGAATTGGACTGAGTTCTGTTCATCCGAAAAACAACCCATAAATGATTAAAAAATAATATTAACTTTAAATTATGATAATTCAGAATAATTTAATTGTCAAGTATTGCCACATTTCCTTTCCATGGCCCCATTGGTTCATGAGCCATCAATCAAATACAACGGCTACGTACAGAGTTGGCAAGAGGTCGGGTCGAGTCAGGTTGGGCCTTACAAAAAGAAGAGAAGGCGTAAGCCTGGTCTGGTCTTGGGTTTGGTACCATTTGGATCAGGTTGGATTGGGTCAAGACTTAAATAATTTTTTTAAAATATAAATTAATTTTAAATACTTTTGTAAATATTTCTAATTTATAAAAAAATAGAAATTTGTAATTTATTTTTTAAAAAATATATATTACTAATATGGATGATATTGAATTTTTTTTTAAAAAAAAAAAAAAGGGTTCCCAGCTACATTGCAGGTCAAGCTGTACCAGGCTAAAAGTGACCAGTCCAGATTAGAATCAGCCTTTTGCCATCTCTAACTATGTATTTTTTATGAAAAGAACAACCCACTACTTTCATTTGGGAAGAAAAAAATTATTTTTACACGTTCTCTTCTTTCAAATTAGAAGATTAATGTGTTATAATTTAAAAATTCAAATGAAATATGCTTTATGACTGTCAGTGAGTTGAATCTTTCACAAAAAAATTTATGGATATTCAGTTTTTATTATATTAATGTAATTTTCTTTCTGTTATAAAAAATCCAGAAGCCTTGCAATATTCAATTAAACTCTCATTTTGTCTTCCCTTATTTCATGTCTTTCATTTACACCCTTTTACTATTGTTATAGCTACAATATCATATTCATTATATTTATAAAATAGATGGCAATTCGCCAGCCTGGCCTGCTACGGTGCTATCTCGGTCAAAACCTGGGTGAAACTTGGCCTGATCCGCCTCTTAATTAAATAAAAAAATTTAAAATTAATTTATTTATATTTAAAAAAATATATAAATTATACATAGCCCGGGCCGGATAGCCAAATAGTAAATGGCTTAAGGTCAAACTCAATCTTTGGGTTTTGGTTGCAAGGCCTGGTCTGACCCATCCTAACGCTGTTTCGGTCTGGCCTAATCTGACCCAAAGACCGGAAGGCCTGACCAAAATAAGTTGGATCTGACATGAACCAGCCTTTTGTCATCACTGATTATATATAAAATATCTTAAATTCTCAAATAAATATTAAAAAAATAGTTCTTAATTTAATTATTTTGTTGAGTCATTAATGAAACCTAAGCAAGTTATTTAGATTTAGTCATCTTAATTTAATTATTTTATTGACTCGTAATTAAAATCTAAGCAAATTTTTTAGTTGTCAAGTAGATTTACTTCATATTTCATAGGTTCAAATCTCGCTAATATTTGTCTGGTTGTCCGTCGATATCAATAAGAGTATAGTAAGATGTACTACTAAATTAAAAAACTTAATATTTCGGTCAAAAAACAAAAAAGATTTAATTAAAACTAGAAACACTTCTTTCAACTTTGCTATATTTTGCATTTTCTCAAAATTATTTTTATTTTATATTTGAAAAATTGTAAAATGAACCAAAACTAAAAGGTGCATTTAAAAAGTAACCTAAACTTTATAATTATAGATACTATAACCGAGTTTGACAATGTTTGTTTGATAACTAGTATTATATATGATTTTTTTTTATTATTATCGAATCTAATACTTGACTATCAATATTTGTAAGTTTTAAAGACCGATATAGATTTATTGGATATGATCGTATTTAAAAAAAAATGATCAACTTGTAACAAACCCCATAACTTGAGTTCTTTTTTTTTTTTAATTTTAATTTTCCGTAAATATTTTNATTTATTGGATATGATCGTATTTAAAAAAAAATGATCAACTTGTAACAAACCCCATAACTTGAGTTCTTTTTTTTTTTTTTAATTTTAATTTTCCGTAAATATTTTTCGAATTTCTCCGTCGAGATCGCGTGAGACGGATTCGTTTTGTATATAAACAAGTACAAGCCCATTTTTGGCAAATGAAAAGGAATCAGAGGGGGCCCCAACCACTTGAATAGCAATTAGAAACCAAAACAAACAATCGCCCATGTCCATCTCCATGGAACAACCAAAATCAAATACTAGTCACTTCAAGACAATCTTCTCATCAACGCCACCCGCAGACCCAAATGCCAATTCTTACTCTCCGTCCAACAAAAGGAAGCTCTTTCACAATCCGGACCTCCATAGCTCCCCTTACTACAAACTCCGCGCTATTGCTCGTCAACTTCGTCCCCACTTCCTCCAGGTTTACTAGAACATCTTATTTTTNCATGTTTTGTATTGATTCTAAATGAATATTGTGTTGCTTTTTTTTTTTTTTTGAACTAAAAAACGTTTCTCTTATTTCATCATTTGGTTTTGTTAAGAGAAGCAACATGGTTAAGTTGTTTTCTTTGAAACTCGTAAATTCATTTCTGGGATTCATCAGAAAAGAAAAAATTTGTAAATATTTAGGCTACGCTGTGGCCTGCAATGAAGGTTAAGTAATTTTCCAAGAATATAAAAAAAAGAGCTTAAAGTGTTCTTGTTTGACTATAACGTGTTCAGAATGTTCGAGAGAATGAATTAACTTTTTTTTTTTTTTTTGGGATTTCTTCAAATGGTTTAACTTATTTTAATTTGTGTTAATGGACAAGGATAGGGATTGCTTAGTGTCCAAGGAGATCTGTACAAGCAATTGCATCGAACATCTCTTTGGTAGGAATTTTTGGGTGGCAGTCTGGCAGATTGTTTGCTTCATATTTGGCTTAAATTTAACAAAACCATTTTACTAAGTCAAATTCATTAATAGGCGTTGATTTGCTCAGTTGGGAGGCTTGTGAAAGAAAGTAAATGAATTGGTTTCACTTTCAGAAAGCAAGTTTTCATATTGGTTGTAACATGTAAGCTTTTTCTGATGTTAAGTCTGCAAAGGTATTCGATGGGTTTAGCATGCGTGAATTGTGACTCGTGATTTGTGATAAAGAGAGATTATTTTCAATAGTTTGAGTATGTAAGCTGTGAGAAAAGGTGTACTAGGGTTCAGTGCTTGGACTTGAGATTGAACTTAAGTGAATCAGGATTACGCTGTACAAGTGGGCATTTTTTGGCCAAACCATTTCTGTTTCCTATGTACTAAATTTGTGTCTATCGTTACATTAGGGGACAATGGAATAGCTAATGGCTGAATGTTGGGATTGTCTTAGGCGAGCAAATTTAGTTCATAAGGAGAGACGCAATATTGCATAAGGGGAAGTAGCAGTTTTTACTGGTTTTAAAACTTAGATATGTTTGCACGAATTAATTTCGAGGGACGATTCTGAATGAGTTGATCAGCAGCGCGTTGTTAGGCGTTCATTTTTTGTAATTGTCCGTAAAGCTATACTGGAATCTCAAATAATCTTAATTGTCAATGTAAATTTTGAGCCTGAATTGATTTGCTTTTATAACTTGCTGAATAAGGTTTCTTAACGCATTTGGTTGGTGCTTCTCCCCCACCTCCAACTCGTCTGTGTATCAATCAACAAATAAGCATTTGCTTCTTGGCTTCTCCTTGTGTGGCAACTGATTTAGTGTTTGGGTTTTAAATGGGGATGAACTTTATGAGAACCTAATTCCAATCTGTTAATAGTTTTTGTTAAGAAAAGGGGTGTAGCATGATTAATCTATAATGGGTTCCTTCAACGTTTGAGTATTATGGTCAGCTGATACTGAGGCACTTATCTCTGGTTCCATATACTTGTATATTTATTGCATTGGTGCTTCTAGGCTTTTTATATGCAATACTCACATATAATAAAACTATTCTTTGCAATATATAGCCTGTTGTCTTAATGAAACTATCTTTTAAGTTCTGTTCACCCAGTACCAAAAATATTTATTTAATGAGGATCGTCCCTTTCCTTCTTTTTTCCCCTCTTTAATCTAAAGCACATATTATTTTGTGAAGAGTAAACACATATGGTTAATTTCTGTTTAATGTGTAGGTTCTCCGAACACCTGACTTCCGGAATTGCAAAGAAGCTCATGAAATTCAAGAACGTAAGTTCCCTAAGACAGCTATTGAAAATTTGAGCTACTTGTTTAATGTTAAAGTTGTATGATTGGTGTCTTTTATCTTTTAAAGTGACATGTTTTAACCTTGCTTGGCTCGTGATCTATGATTTGAGCATTACGTTACTTTCACCAAATTTTGCTGCTTTAACGTTCCAGGGGCCTCTAACACTAGGTTTTATTATGAATATCATTTTATAATAAACTTCTTAGAGCATGACTAAGTAACCTGATGCTTTCTGTTAAAATTTACCAAGGTTCCTGGTAATATGCTGCCTGCATCACTTCCTCGTTTATTTATTGGTTTATCTGTATGCAATTTGAGGTGAGATAAGCGTAGTGTGAACTATTAAACATATATGCTAAGACATGTACTTGTTTCTTGCAGAGATGAAGCTCATGGTAGAATTGTACAGACAGATTATAGCTGAAACGGACCAACTTAAGACATTTGTTTCAGAACCTAGGCCTTTGGGTGATGAAAATGTGATTGGAAAAAGCTCCTCAGCTGAACACCAAGGAGAACAATCAGAGGTGCTTCAACCCAAACAGTTTCCAGAGGAATCCGTGAAAAAGAAGACTCAAAAACCTCCTTTCAGCTCAGAGCCGAAGCTTGACGGTATTAGCCAGTGTCGGGGAAGCTATATTGTGGGTGGTTCAGTTTTTGGCTGGAATTTCATCACATTTCTGGGCAGTAAACCAGTTTATTATGGGGTAACTAAGGAATCATTTCGAAGTAGCTGCAAGAAGTCAGCTCAGAACTCTACCCGTAACAAGTGATGTTTCTGATGACAAGAAGGTTTGGAGGAGCCACCTACGGCAATGTAGAAACTAAATGATCTGGATCAGTGTGTTTTGCTAACCGAAATGGATACAAATTGTTTTGGTAGAGTGTTCTTGTCGTTATTCTCTATCTTCATAGTTGTAACCGTGGAAGTGTTACAGTTACAAGGTTGGTAAATAAAAATAGGCGTGAAGAGGATATTGTTCAAGTTCAAACATCAAATGACAAATAGCTTTCATTAGATTTTTCCACAACAATGCAGTAAATCAATTTACTCGAAAATGGAACTGAAAGGCAGATTCTAAAATTACAAATTTGCGATTCATTTGCTTCGGCTGATCTTTTAATTTTTCTTTTAATAGTCATATTTAGTCGAAATTAATAATTATTTATCGGTTTCTAGCATATTGAGTTGAAGGATAGTTGAGATGGTTTCAAAGTGGGAGTTAACGCACATGAGCGATCTGTAGAGTTGCATGAAATTACTTTAGGCAGGAGATTATTGCTTTTAATTAGATGTATAATATGATGAGGCAATTGAAAAAGTAAAGAATGAAGAAAAATCATCGAACACTTCCTCTCGATGGCTTATAGCCCTCTATAGTTTGGCGATTCCAAACTAGAAAGTGTTGGGAGTTCGTGGCAGCCACCAAGGCTGATAAGTATTAGCCAAAAACGACAGAAAAACGATAATCTAATAGCTGCTCATTAACCTTGCAATGTTCAAAAAATAATCTAATATCTATGGCAAGTGAGAAATGACAGATTTTACAGCAATAATTTACATTCAGAAGTCACGGAAAAGCATGATAGCATCGTCAAGTTTCATCTGTGAGGATTCCATGAGTATTCTCACGTTTTTTATGCGATTGTACCTATCAAGGAGAGGTCCAGCCCGCCGGTCCGCTGGGAGATTTAAGAGCTGAAACAAGTTTCCATGACATTTGATTAGTATACTAAAAAATGAGAATTATAGCAATAGTAATAATGGCTGCAACAGGGAAAAGAGACCAAATTCAGTAACTTGATCCCAAGGAGGGTGTTGAACACCAAAGCCATTCCTTGATCACCTTATAGTCCTAAAATATAAAAATAAATCTTCAAGTTCAACAAACATGATGCAGGCTGTGGTGGAAACTTCAATATAAAACACATCAAATCATGAAATACTAGACGGTGAAAAACATCAACTGTGACGGCCCTCAGAAACATTACTATCGAGACAAGGATCCTGTTAGTCCGATAAGGTATGGGTACAAAATAAACAGTATTCTGTCCTTGGTATACATTATATATG